>JAPMAE010009796.1:0-10135 GCA_036584705.1 Rhyacophila sp. 25_7 | reverse complement strand
CCGAGGGTCACAGATTTGAGACCCGTGCTGGTCACAAAATTTTACAAATGTTTATTCATGTGTATTTTAGCCAGGATACGAACCCGAAACGATTGAGCTAATAATTAACAAGTATTACTTGTAAAAAATGAATGTCAGGAGAATCTTCATGCTATGAAGATCCCGTATGCTCCATCTCGGAGCGCATATGGAATTTTAAAAAAAATGTACTAATAAATGTTGTAAACTATTCCGAGTACTTTTTTCGGTATGGAACGGATTATAAAATTATACATTGATTAATGTCGGAAAAATTGCTTCACTTAACGAATGTTACACATCACGAGTAAGATTCTGGAACGTGCTGAAATAGAATGCTCATTAAGTAAGATTCTACTGCACAATTGTTTTTTTTAATTCATAGACATCTATTGTTAAATAATCATACTAAATATGAGAGTTTTCAAAATTTATTCACAGATGGCACTATGGGTGACATTATTTTACGATTGAAAAATAGTATGTCAATGATAACGATATATAAACTAACTGCGACACGTGAAGGGTTTAAGAAAATAAAAGACAGTTTACATACATGATACATTTATTTCATTCAAGTCTTGTGTTTATATTCTAAAATATATGCAGAACTCATTTTAATTCCAAACTATACATACATTCAACATAACTGAAATAGCTACAATATTTCCATTTTCCTGTACACAGTAAATTCGAGTGCTGATACCTAATGACTATTCTATACGGATGTTAAGAATGTGGCATTTTTGTTGACATGTATACAAACATTTTATTGATCAAGCATAAACTTTTCTCTAGGTCTCGGCAACATTGGTCAATCTCTATAATACATTGTATCAACTTTCACAAAAAAAAGCACCTTAATTAATCTCTCCAATACATCCTGTCCGCCCGATGTCATTTGTTATTGAGTTTTCCACTATTTCCGTCAGTATATTGAGATACATAGCCAAAACACCATATTCTTGACACAGTATAATATGACAATATAGGATTAAAAGAGCGTGTTAATTGGTGGGTGGTGTTAAATGAGTATCTGTGTAGAATGGGCCTAACATAGATGTCCACGAAAATACTAAGGTTGTCATTCCAAAAAGTTGAGTTGTCCACAAATACATTTTCGTACAACATTAACATACTTTTGGTGGGAAAGGTGAATCCACCCATTCGCGTGACTCATAATTAATAGCTGGAAGGGTAGTTCTAACTTTTTCGCCAACAAAATATGCCAAAAATTCACTCAAAATTTTATTAAAAATAAATGACAACTTGAAAAATAGAGCAATTTTTGTAAACTCTTTTCATCAATTACATTCCAAAAGTTATCTTCCTCTAGATCACAGATTCCCAAAGTGGTCTATGTGGACCCAAGGGCTTGATTTCGACTTGCCAGGGGTCCGTGACGGCAAGGAAAAACTTTGGGAAAAAATCGGCAAGTGGTCTACGGGGCAAAAAAGTTTGAGAGCCTCTACTCTAGATGTACCAAAAAACAGGTGATGATGTCCACATAAAATGTACCAATATATCTTTTGAACAAATCAATCTAAGTATAGCTTGTATCATAGAAAAGTAGAGTCCAGATATCCGATGTAACACAAAAATCAATAGTTTTGTACGCATGTGAAACTTGGAGCTTGA
This sequence comes from Rhyacophila sp. 25_7, assembly GCA_036584705.1. Taxonomy (NCBI): domain Eukaryota; kingdom Metazoa; phylum Arthropoda; class Insecta; order Trichoptera; family Rhyacophilidae; genus Rhyacophila; species Rhyacophila sp. 25_7. The sequence goes on along the minus strand of JAPMAE010009796.1, from coordinate 8,479 downwards.
CGGAGTAGTAAAAAAGACCATTTAAATATTAGAAAATAAGATACTTTGACAAAAGGTACAGAAATTATGTTTCTCATCTATACAAATACCAAACTCCTTGAACATTTTACCACTAACATAGTGAATGTCTTGAAGGAAAGGAAACTCAAGTGGACAAGCATGAAGAGAGTTAAATTTAGAATTCTCAAGAAGGTAGGCATTTGAAGGAACTCCGGTAGGCACTTGGCCTCTAGAATCAGCCCCACAAAATATTGGTGGATAATAACACAAAAAGTACACAAAGGTTTCATATAAATGACTGGAGCCTGGAGAGTGGTTTTACAACCGGCAAAGGGCCCGCATTGATCGTGAGCCATATTTAGCAGAAAATAGGGCAAATAAGAAAGTTTAAAAGGTTATGAGTAATTAATTAACTCACCCAAACCAGATGTTTCAATGTTTATATTAGTGGACACCTACTATGATGTCGGAAACGTAAATGGAAAACTAATATAGGGTTTCAAGCACCAAAATTTAAAAAAACTGTCTTCTGCTAATCTGTAGTTGACAACACTAATAATTTTAGATACATTTATCGTTTTTTTTTACATAGTTTTTTTATAAAATTAATCTATAGAAATGTTAAAACTATTTAAAATTTGTTTTTTTTTTTGTGAATTTACAGCTTTTAATTTAATGAACCGGAAAAAAAATTGTATTTAAAACACTGCTCTTTCGCTGAGTTGCTGCACTGCAAAATTACGTTGCCACAATGTCTCATTGTTACCATAGTTAAAAAACAATTATATAAAATTATGTCTATGAACAAGATGCGGTGTCATAATCTTGAGTTGTAGTGTCCCATTATGGGACCAACACAATTAATGGATTAGTTCACTTTTCATAACATACCTTAGAGTACTGTAGAGAAAAGAGATGAAAAATGCCAAAAGATTATATATGATTATTAAACTAATTTCACAAGAGGGGAAAATAAAACATTTTAATTCAGAAAATATAAATAACTTTATACCTAATAAAATTGTAGTATTAAATTTCATTTGGGATCATCTACAAACCACGTAACGCTCTTGAGAGGGGGAGAGGTGACCGCTAGCATCTACATGACATTACGAGGGTAGGTTAATTTTCATTGACACGTAACAGTTTTCATAGATTATAGAGATTCGTACCCCAGACCCTCAGCCGTGAGTCGGGTGCGCTATTCACTCACCTATGAAGGGGACAAACACAATAAATATTGATGTTTGTAATGGATGACGTTTCTACAAAATAATGACGACAATTCATTTTGTTATTGCTCATATCAACGTGGGTCAAATTAATTTGCTATGCATCCATACTAGCAGACAGGCCACGTATAACTGCTCAGATTATGCAATGCTGCCACCTATCAGCCACTCCAATCAACATTTCAAATAAATTCTTTAAACCTCCCACAGAAAATTTTCCAATTTTGAATAGTCTACAGTCCTGAGAAAATGTGTCTGTCATAATGTCATATATAATCTTTTGTCATTACATTGCAGATTTACTAAATGAAATAAGAAAAATAGACAAGCTTTGAAGGTCTCTGTTTATCTGTGGATTGATAATTTCTATCAAGATATTAAATTTTATTTATTATGTTACAACATTAATATTAATGATGATTGCTTTAGCAAATAATTTAATATGAAACACAAAACAAATACACTGATAATTCTAGCGTTTATTGAATAGATTCTAACTTCAATACTTCACATGTAAGTCAATGGGAAATTATAATCGAGGAGAAAGGTGGAAGAATGACTTTATATCGATCGGGTAGTTTTCGAGATAATGGCATATTCAAACCCTAGGTGATTGAGTTATATTTATTTGAAATCAGGTTTCTTATTTATTACTTATTATAATTTTCTTAAATCGGTATTTTTATCAAGTGTCGATTTCGTACATACAAAAATGAATCAAACACTAAAAACCACAAATAAAATGCCTATTTAACTCAATCTGCACGGATGTCTTAACCGATTAAGTGCCATGGACAAGTTAACTCGCTCAACTTTGAATGCAATTCAATAGACGTGAACTTATATTTTGGTTGATTAAAAATTTTAAAAACATAAATTTTCATTAAAAACTAAATCATGACAGATAAACTTTCGATATGTTTTGAAAAGAGATAAATAATTATATTTATTATTGTACTTTTGCTCAAAAAGTCATGGTATTCCGAAATTCGACATTATATCTTCTGGCACGTAATGTGTTCTATAACAATTTAATTAAAATTGAAAGAGAAGTGTAAAAATATAAGATTCTATCGTATATAGGCGACAGTGCACTTCACAGGGTTAATATTACAATTTAATTATAATCAGACAATTTTTTTTTGTACGAATTGTGGAACATTCAAGACTACAATCTTTTCAGCAAAGCATTTCTTCCACCCATGTCCTTAATTCAATCAAGTGAAATACAAAAGTATTGGACAAACATGAAGTAAAGGAACATCAACGCATTTACAAAGGTGGGCTACGACAATTGTGTATTCAAACACTCTTTTTATTGTGGATAAAAATTAAGGCATCAATTGATACAAGATACAACAGAAAGTCACAGAAATACATGTCTAAAAGTTACATACATTATTTGGCACTCTTACACTCATGAAAATATCTACAAAATTAATGCGTTTAAAAATACAATAAATCGAATTTATTTCATCGATGGTTCGTAATTTTTTTTTTAATGTTTATCGGTGACGGCAAATCTTTTATTCCGTCACCGTATTACTTTTTACAATTAGAGTACGAGCCAAAAATTTTAATAAACGTCTTCAAATTCTTTGTGCGTTTACAACATTTCTCATTTTTTTAACATTCTTCAAAACTCAAAATTATTGTATTGAATTAGAGAAGAGACGAATCGTCTAGTTTTTCCTCTCTCTCTTTCTCTCTTCTCTTCATAATTCAATCAACATAACAGTGAAAATCGTTTAACGTGGAATAATATTCTGGTCATAATAAAATAGTATATATAATTTCAAATATTTACAAAAAACTGCAAGACACAAAATGATTGTGCATATTGGAAAAATATGAATTGCACCAGTTGTCTGTCACAGAGTCAGAACATTATGTACTGATTATGACATACTTTCTTTTAACTACACCCACATCTATAATAAACGATGAACACAGGGTTAGGGTTTGCCACACTGACCATTAAGGCGTCGTCCATAAACTACTAACGCTTTTTATTACATTTTTTACCATCCCCTACTCCATGTAACACCATGTAGACATTCAAGTTGACCCCTCCCTCCCTCCTCTCAGGGTTAAATAACTTTCCACATTAAATAGGAATGCAATTTACCATCAACTCCAATCCACTTATGAGAGGGAAAAGTGTTATATAACAAAACAAATTAACCCACCCACCCCGTTGTACACGATATAGACATTGTTGGTTACCCCTCCCGACCCTTCAAGAGCGTTACATGGTTTATGGGCGACCCCTAAGTGGGTAGCGCATATGACATTCCAAATAAATAGGATTACCAGAAAAAGATTGTAACCTGTCAGCTTCATTGATTGTTTTTTTATTAATATTTTTAAAAAATATATGTCTTTATGGTTTCATGCTCAACGATTTCCACTGTAGATGCAAAGTAACATTGTATTTTTAACAAACAGACGCATTTGAGTTTGCTGAACAATATCCAATGCCTTCTGATTCTGTCTAAATTACAGAACATTACAAAATCTATAATTATTTTTGAATTCTTAAGTTATAACTTTCATAATTTTTATTGTTTGAAACATGAATAATGGCGTGAACATATGTGACAAAAATAATGTGGAAGGTTAAAAACAATGAAGTATTAATTATATTTCACATAATTGAAGATGTAACTTAGACAATATGAAAATAATCATTGGAAGAAAGGCAGTATTAAAATCGTATTGCTTGCTTTGACACATTTTCTCATACGGATGCAATGTGCATCCGTCGTGATTTAAAACATTTACATAAATTAATTTAGATCAACTCCAAGACTTTGATGGTTCCTTGACTGTTAGCAGCGACAACGACGTTGCTATTCTGTCGCCAGCATACTGCCGAAACAAATTCGTTTTGTTCATCATCCTTTTTGTCTTTCTCCAAGAAACTTCTGACCGGATCGAACTTATAACTGAACAGCTGTTTGGTCAAGCCCTTATAGTAGACATATAAAGCGTTGTTTTCGGAGCCGCAAGCAACGTAATCTCCATCAGTCGCGAGACCGACGAAATTCTTTTCATTAACGTGTCCTACAAACGACCTTATACACCTCGGCGAATCGATATTCCACATCTTCAACTGGCTATCTGTAGAAGCCGATACGATTTCTTCCGAATTTAAGAATGTAACATAGGAAACCGCCTTTCTGTGATCTTTAAATACCGACAGAGGCTCTTTCATGTTTCGTAAGTCATAATAATGTACACAGTGATCGGCAGAGCCGAACGCTAGATGGCAAGAGCTTTTAGGATTAAATCTAACGCAGCAAACGTTGAATTTTGCTTCTAAAGTGGCGATCGAATGATCCACATTCAATGACCATAGTTTGACGCGTGCATCATCGGATCCTGACGCTATTAACCGCACATCAACCTGATTAAAATTGACGCTCCAGCATCGTTTATCATGTTCTTGAAATGCTTTCGTTCGCTGTCCAGTCGTTACATCCCAAACCGTCACAGTGCCTTCGTAATCACTGGACGCCAAAATACCTTTGTGGTAAGTGTTCCAACTTACGCAAGATATTTTATGCGCAGACGCCATTTCAACGCACGGATAATGTATATCGACCATGTCTCTTACGACCGAATTATAATCGAAAACTTTTATACGTTTAGTTACGCCTGCAATAGCAAAAAATTCATTATCCTTATCGAATTCTATCGTTGAAACAATCGTAGAATAGTTTATAACGTCACTTGAATATGACAATGTAGCTAGAGGGCGTAACCCACGGAACCGCGAAAACTTTACGAGATTCTCTCTGAATTCACCGAGACCAGAACCTCTATCGTGATCATCGACAGTCGATGAATTTTCAGTGGCCTCACTCTGATCCGGCGTGTCGTTACCGAAATACAACTCTCTTGAACGGCAGCCAAAATAACATTGCACGAAATCATCAAAGTGCGCATGCATACGGCGTTTTCTCGCCGATAATGTTGCTTGATCAGCTTTCTGCGCCTGCCCAAATGTAGAAACGTCACCTTGCGAATTGCTTGCGGTCTCCGGGGCAGCTCTATGTAACATACTAGCATCGATAGTGTCAATCAGATCAACGATTTCTCGTCGAATCGCATCCACATTCGCGTCTGAATTTTCGCCAACTTTTACGATATCCTCGACGGTCGGACAACTGTTCTGCACTTCTCTAAGTACACTTTCGACTTCATCCATATCACGGCGGATCAGTTTTACTTCTCTGGTCAACTGGCAGCGCTGTTCTTCCTTCATTTGATGCAAATGTTTTAAAAAGTCGTAAAGCAATCGGTTTTGAGCGACGCATGACTCTGCTTCCAGTAATTGTTTGCGTTGCGTTAATATATCCAACATCACGTCGACGTCGGGCATACTGAGATTCTGAGATTCAGCAGCTATAAAGTTCCGTAATCCATCAGATGTGGCCGAAGCCGAGATGGAATCTCCGGATCCCGATCCGGGCTGAGCCATACTCTCCATAGTAACTTTCAACCGATATTTCGATATCAATTCGTTCAGTAAAAAATTCGGGAATATATGATCGAGTCCGGTGAGCGTAAATCCGCATTTTGGACATCTCTTATGTATTTCGATCGATTTATTTATGCAGGCGTAGCAAAATGTGTGTCCGCATTTTGTAATATACGCTTCCTCGATTAGATTGAAGCATATCGGGCAGAGAAAATCGCTGTTTTTGTCTTCCATGGACCCGCCCATCCCATTGAGGACAGGCAACCGCGGCCGTGGCGGGTTATTGCGAGACATTGTGCCCGAGTGCGACGGCGACGCAGTTCTCTGTTCACGGTTGGCTGCCATTTTTCAATTATGCGATTTCTCACAATCTATTTCATTCTACAGTGATCCATTTACTTAAATATCTATTAACTTTCACCATCTCTCAACTACACAACCAAAAAACTTGTGTACATTGAATTTATACAATAACTATAAAATTAATAACAGATAAACCAAAAGAAAAGAGTATCCTGTCTTTTACAATTTGAATATTATTGTAAATGATTTATTAAACTAGAAACATGAAAATAATTCTAACACAGCTTGTTTACAAACGGCAAATAATCCTATAAGTTAATTTCTGGAACATAAACTTCCCACAATTTACACACTTATCACAATTATTTACTCGTTTCAAGTCCTAAGTTCCGCGATTCTCCACTTCGCCCACTTAATATATAAAGTCAAGATTTGCCGAAACTTTAAAAAGTGCACTCAATATATACCGACGAGATTGACCAGTGCATCGGAAACGATCGTTTTATTTATCTAAAATAAAATTATCTTCAACTAAACATCGCTTATGAAATTCTGTCAATAAGTTTTATATTTACTTTACTATATCACATAAAAATTCCTGTAGATATTATAGACATTTATATTTTACCATAGACAATTATTTTAATAAATGGAAAAAAAATATTTCTTTTTTTTTTTTGATATCTCTATAAAATATTAATTCACTATTTTAGGAGTAAATTTCTATCACAGGCTATTTACGAATCGAATAATAATTTTCCGACAAATTTAATGTGATTGATAAACAATTGTTAACGAATGCTTTTAATAATAAATTTAATAATTTTATTTTTATATTTGTCTATGACTGTTAAGAATTCTACAACAATTTCGGTAGATCAAATTTCTTCGGCGGATTTTAGGAGAAGCTCACAGAAGTTGCACAGTGTCGCCTCACCTGAAACAAAAATGATTTATGCCAATCAGCTCAAATATTTCCAATTCCATTACTACTTCTCAAACAAACACCATTTAATAACAATAATAAAAAATTAAAAAATAAACTGCTGGACAGTTACTGATTTAGTGCAAATAGGAAAAATAATAAAAAAAAAATGGAAGAACCGATTGATTTACTTGCGGATGGTTTTAATTATCTGAAAGCTATTTGACTGTCATTCAGGACAAAAAAAGACAGAAGAATGCTATTTTAAAAAATGTATAGAGAAAAAGGTGTCTTTCATTGATTGGAGTATTTAAATTAGGAATATATAATATAAGTTAAGAACCGTTTAAAAAAAAAACCTACCGGTGTGTCCTTAGCATTCAACAGTTTAAGAGATTTCTTATTGTCAGAGGACCTCGTAAACAATAATAAATACATAATTATTAAGTTAACATTCTATTTTGAAAAAATACATTCAGTTACCGGGCATTAGTACTCTAAAGACGAGACAATTTAGTCACAAGATACAAACATGAAAAAGATTAATATTTTAGAAAAATCAGCATCAGTTGTTTTTGTATTTTTTTTTTATAAATGTTTTAAACGAATATAGAATTAAATTGACCTGTCCAGGAGCGAGTTTGCTAGTTACGATTGCACAATTGGGTGACATTATTTTCATTAATCTAGCTTTAAATTTTGAATTTTATTAAATGTTCATTGTATGTTTATTTAATACATAAATTATATACGAGTATTTTATTGCTCGACGTAAATACATGCCTATACTTGTTCAAAGCGATTTTTACAGACGTCCATACTCCTGGACAGATTCAAATCCGATCGTAGTTCTTCTATGGCTTCCAGGATATTTTTTACAAAACAATTTCATATGAAACAAATGAAGAGAAGTGAAGTGAAGAAATTGCTGATTTCTTATTATTGTTAGTTTGGAAAAAAAATGGCGAATTAAAAACAGGGGCTTTTGGCATAAATCATAATTGTTTCCAAAGAAAAAAAAATCTCAAAGTTGCTTCAACCAATTCAGATAATAAAAAGGAATCCACAAAACAATTAATAACATAATGTTAAAGTAACACATTTCAAATCAACAATTATCGTAAATTGCATGATAAATAAATAATTTATTATCATCACTCTTGAACTGTACATGCATTGAAAATGGAATAGGTGAAATAAATCACCAATGATTGGTCAACTAGTCTGACATAATATTACATTATTAATACAGTCGATTCCACTTATTGAGCCACAAGTCACTTATGAGCGAGTGGCAGGCATTTTCGAACTGATCCGTACATGGAGGGCGAGGTTTTTTTCAGCATAAAAAATATCATTTTTTTTCATATATTCTGTACAGACCACCCTTGCAAACTTATTTCACATTAAAAAAGTTATTTTTTGGAAAATAAATGGGTTATTTAGACAAAAAAATTAACCTCGATTCCAGGGGTCGACAACCATCGTAAACACTGTGCCGAGTTTTTAAAAATCACTCAACAATTATGATTA
>JAPMAE010009793.1:0-10463 GCA_036584705.1 Rhyacophila sp. 25_7 | reverse complement strand
ATAAAGCAAAGTCTGGGTGACAAAGTAACCAACATACGCCAGAAATAATTTATGTAGTGAAGTGAGACTTGGTATTGGTAAACGTCCGTACACCTCTTATTGATGCTATCTACAATAATTTATTGGGAATGTCTTGTTTGCTAAAAATCATCAAAAAAGATTTATATTTTTATCCTTATAAATTAAATTGACACAAGAGCCGCAAGAAAATGACAGTAAATGACGGCACGATTAGAGTGCTCGGGTTTTGAAGATCCGTATAGACGACCACCATCTTTGTCAAAACATTTTCATAAGCGACGAAGTTCATTTTCATTTGTTTAGTTACATACAGTCTGCGTGTGTATTTTGTGAGTACAATAATTATTATTCATGATTGCAATTAAAACAAATACTGTTGTACTAGATAATTCTACTACATTACAGGGAGTAGTAATGTCTACTTTAAAAATACCGTTTTAAAAAAAATTATCAATGATTGTTGATAAACAACATCATGATTTGTTGAAGTTATTAATGATGCCAGTAACTCGGTGATCAATCATCGATACGTGATGAAAAAATGTATGAAAGTTGATCAAAAGCGTATTTTCTCAAATTATAACTTATTTTGGTGAAGAGTTGTCGGTAAATTCTGGATGGGAACGGGAAACACCCAAGTTCGTTCGTTTCCATCCGACGGCTAAATCTCTGCACATTACATGCGCGGGGATTTCCCTCTATACAAATACCTAAATCTTCGTACAGTTAACCAAAGAAGAGATACACGCTAATCGGTTGAAACTTCGAAACGAATAATAATTATACATAATGACATATTTTTTTCGAAATGTTACAGTCTATCTTGATTGATTTTCTGTCTTTTTCAGTTGTCTTGTCACATAGCTGAAACATATGGACATTCATGACCAGTATAGTAACAAAAGTACGTATAACAGTGCTTAAAATCACGTATTACATACGGTCCTACATTACATATGACCTATAAATGGACACTATAAATCATTACTATAGAATAAATGTAGTAATAAATGTATCGAATAAATATAAAATACCTTATGCTTTGTGGGAAATTGAAGGCCGACATTTAGATGGATACAATCAATGGCAGTAGTTGTGGATATAGAAAATTAAAAACCAACAAGAAATTCCAATTCAAGGTCTGCCTGTGATGACCTCCAGGTAATGAAGTATCAACTGTAGCTAACGACAGGAGACAAAAAGTGAGCGTGGTCCTCACAACTAGTTTCCCCGCTGCTAAGGAAAGGGAATTGTCGATATGAAAAACAGATTCAGCCAATTATCAGAATTGTTCTAGATTAAGTCTCGGAAATATATCTCATTAATCAAAATCATTAATGAAAGACCACATTATTATCAAATAATAGGCTCTATTCTCTCATAATTGATTATTATTCAAGAAATATCATCAAAATTATCCAACTTAGCAGACAAATTATTAAGAATGATAAGAATATTTATCATGTCGGTATTTAAATTACCGGTAAGTACTTGGTCGATATTGAAAAACTTCATGTACAATTTTACTTGTAACTGGATAACTGCTTTGGCGTTCCCCATTTGTATACGTATGTTTATATACTGTTCAAAACAAGGGCTTCTGAAACATTATTTGCTCCGGACGTCGCATGTTCTCTGAACGGTCTTGTAAAAATCATTCTATCATCATTCTATGTGGTACTTTCCGTTTTAATTCAGACAGTCAATATAATTCAAATTGGAGTATAAGACACATTTATCATTATTTTTTTAATGTATAAATAATAAAACAGTTTCAATTTATTTAGTTACAAACATATTTAAAAAAAACCGATTCCACATATTATAGCATTTGTAAGTGAAACACAGCTATTATTTTAATACAACGGATTTCCTTCAAATATTAACAGCAGATTAAATGAATGACGTCTTTTATTTGAGAGGCAACATGATAAACGTTTATCATTCTAAAATGACCGTATGTAGATCGAAGTTTCTATTGCTTTTATTTACACAATATAATCAATATAATCAATTTAATCTCTCTCGCTTTCTGTTCGCATCGCAAAATCTCGATGTAGTGTTGCCAACGGAACGACAAAAAAATCCCGAAATCCCCTGATAGTTATTTGATATGATTTATTCATACGGAGACAAAATACTTGTATTATGCTCGTCGGGTATTTGATGGAGGACGTGAAAAGTAATCGAGTAACTGAAAGAAATGAGATGGGGAGTTATATTTGTACAATGAATGGAGCCACGCAGAGAAATCTCTATATTTAAATAATGCGAAAAAAATCAGTTCCGTGTCGATTCTGACAACACTATTTTGGATATTTTTAACAACAGAACTAAATCACACAATTATGCTTTTAATTGCATATATCTAAAGATTTATAAATAATTGAACAAGATTTTTCATACTCAAAATTTTAATTATAAACACATTAAATCTGCCTATTATATAGAATTTTAAATTGAAATAAAACAAAAACTGTTTGAGGTACAACTAATTTTATTTCGAAATACAAACGACTACATTATGTTTTAAAAAAGAAGTAGATTAAATGGCCACCTCGACTTCGTCTACAGGAGTGGATAATTTCTTGGTAAATTAAACCTTCGTCAATTAATTAATTAAATACCATCTTTAATAAATGACTAGATTTGGTAATTTTGTTAAATATCTATGTACGTCATGTAAATTTTCACGTGTCTCTCGTATGAGCCATTCCATAATCATCTTTCCCAGGGGGCGGTCCGGGACGAGCGGTATACCGGGGCGCTAAGTTGTGGGCTGCACAATCGCAACAGGTGGTTCCAATCCGCTTACGGCGCGGCGACACATTAAAATCGCATATATAATTCAGTTCTCTCGGGTATTCCCGCTCTGGTCCTTCGCCAGTGGAGTATCTCAATTTTTGATAAGAAGGCAGACAAATTAATATACATGCAGGTAACCCTTCTACAACACGGTTTGACTGTTGGACGATAAAAAAATCTAAAACCCTCATATAGCACGGCAACCTACAACACGATTTCATTCTAACACGTTAATGAAAATGCAGAAATCCTCTTATACTTATAAAAAACCTGAATCATTTTTCGTGACCCTTAAGCAGAAAGAAGCTGAAAATTTAAAAGGGAATTTGCTTATCTCCATACAATGAGATTTACCACAAACTTGTATGGGCCACTAAATATACTATAATACCAGATTTAAAAGAGGGCAGAAGATGCAAAAAATTCGAATAAAAAAATGGGCTCAGAAAGTGATAATATCGTTTGACCAAAAAAACGCTATCGCCTCATTGTGCTGAACAGCGATGATGAACCAATTTAGTAGAATGCGCTTGAATTAAGAGAACAGAAATGTTTTGTTTATTTAGGCTTTTTTGATTTACATATAAATATATGTTTAATAAAAGAAAATTGAATTGAAAAAATATATTTTTTTGTTTTTAAAAGTATTCGGAAGGTTTTTCTTCCATTTTGTATGGGCTGTATTTTCGTACAACACGATTTCACACAACACGGTATTTTCTAGTATTCATGATATTCATATACGAACGATCTTAAATTTAAGAGACTTCTTCATGTTAATGGTTTAGAGGAGTGATTCCCAAACTATTCTCATGAACCCCTTCTTATAGCAAAAACCTGACCTTGAACCCTCAACTAAAATAACTCTACACAACTAGATAATAAAAAAATACATATTTTTTTACTTGGATATCTTGAATGGTAAATGTTGTCAGTTTTTTTCTGTCACCATTAATTTACTTCATATTTAACCTTTCAAAGACCTTCCAACGTTATTCGTGCACTTCTACATTCATTTTTAAATTGCCACAGATCCCTTAGTGGTCATAAGAACCTCTAAAGGTGCGTATGAACCACTGGTCTAGAGCATTCAACATATTTGAGACTGTACATTACGGTAAATGACATTTGCGTTGAGAACGCGCTACTAAAACCGAACTTTATTATTTATGTACGGAATTTACTGCCATGCGGAAACATATTCAACGCTTGGATACTGACAATGATGCTTTGTGGTAGTAAAACATTAAAAAATCGCATATGAGGCAGATATTTGTTATTAATAGCGGTGCTATGACAGTAGATACATTTGCATGAACGAGGTGATAACGGTACAGACCATGCAGACTCTCATCACATCCCATGTGAAGGCAAAACGTTGGTCTTGGCCATGCACTGAAAATATAATAAGTTCATCTTGACCCAACATACCTTTTCTTCCGTCTTTCATTCTCAGATTCCATCATCCCAGCCTTTTGATATCATCCATGTGTGAAGTGAAGGTAAGAAGCGTGACCTGGTTCAATAATATGTAAGGGCAAATTAACGAAAGTACGAATACTTTACACTTTAATAATTGCGTACACTTTTCCCGGATACAGTTAACTTTCTGTAATGGCATAATATTTCCACAGTATTATTTTAAAGTAGTGTTTTTCACTCTGTGAGGCGCAGATTAATGCAAAAGAAGAGGTAGAAGTTTTAACAGAAATTTAATTTTCATAATATGAAATAAAAACGTACGGAGGCGCCACGACAAGATTGTTTTTAAAGGGATAGTAGTAACATACAGTTTGGAAACCACTGCCTTATAGTGTTGCCATTAATGATAATTATTCCGTGAAAATGGAGTTTCATTATATTAATGAATATATATCGACCTTGTTTAGGTTTTTAGTCAGTCACATTAGCACAAACTAGGATGACTAATTAATTGGTGTTTAATTTTCCTGATCGGATAATTAAAAAAGTTATTAAAGAAAGATCATTAAAATTGACGTTTAATGCTTTTTTCCTTTCCAAGCAAACTTATTACATTGTTCTTTTTCAAAATCTAAAGCTTAATTTCGATAATAATACGATATTTTTAGCGTATTTTTTTTTGACGGAACGTATATTTAGTTGTGTATTGTGAATATCAAATAAAAGCACTTTTCAAACAACTGAGGGTTACAGTCTTTTACTTACACAGGGTCGATGTTATATGATATTATTATGAAAATTGTACACCACTGTGTTGTCTGATAGGAACTTTAGTGTTTCTAGACTGGGGCTCAATGCCCGTTTACACGTGGTGACTTATAAAGCAGACACTGATTATGAATTGGCGGCAACACGCGGGATGTGCTATCTCGCTAATAATTTACTAATTCAAAAATCTTACATTATCTCTATGTACTCATGTTACTTACTTGGGCTTTACTAAGAATATTATAGGAATTATTAAGAATAAATCGTACGTAACGAAGCATTTTGTCGTATCATGATTGGTATGAATAAGAAGATGGCCATGCTGGCTAATATTGATTTATTAAATTGTTATCAAAAAAAAAAACTTTAGGTATGACAAGAGTCAGCACAGTGTCGCAGCTAAAATTTTGGGTCCTCATGCAAAATTCACGGAATGGCAGGGGGCCCTAAGGGGGTAAAGGCGTTACATGATTTAAAAATATGAAATAATTATCAATACGTGTTAGTACTATGTGACCAGGTTTCGCATGGTAACTAAAATAAACAATGCATATGTCATTTTTAACAGTAAAAGAAGTATTTTTCTGAACATTTCGATTTTCGAACATACGACTCATAAGTCGTTGGCTCAAGGCGTTAAGAAATTGAGACATATTATAGAGAAATCGGATATTAAGTGTCAACAGATCACAGCCCTCATGCTTTGCATGAGTTCGCTATGAGGCAGCTATGCGATTGAGTCTGTATGATAGTTCCCTTATCACCTCGTTTAGCTTATAGGCATACCACCGTACCCCCAGTATTTGTTCTGAGCATCTATTCTCAAAGCTCAGCACGCAATTCTGTCATGTTTTAGGTGTCGTATGTAACTCACGTAACGTTTTTTCTGACGTTTTTTACTCTCCCCCCTTCATGTAAAACCATGTAAACATTCAACCTGACCCCTCCCCCCAAATGTTACGTAACTTTCCATATTATAAATTCAAATAAAAGTAACAACAATTAACGCCTATCCCCTTTTTTGAGAGGCAAACGTGTTACGTAAAATTACAAATTAACGCACCCTCCCCCTTGTAACGCCAAGTAGACCAACGTCTACTTGGGATAACACTACTCCCCTTCTCTTCAAGAACGTTAGATGGTTTATGGACGACCTCTTACTATAATAAAGTAACATTGATTTGCTAGCGTTGAATAGGCGGTATTACTTTTAACCGACTATAGGTAACCCTCCTATAACACAGTAGATAGGTTCTTAAAAATATCGTCTTGGGTAAAACCATGTTATAAGAGACTAAAAGCCAAAATAAATGTAGGGATGCATTCCAAAAACTTAGTAAAATAAAATATATATTTTTTAATTAACCAAATTTTATTATAAATGTATGAATGTTTGTAAAACAAAAAAAAATATGTTCTCACTTACTCGTAATTCCAATTTCTTATTCAGCACTGTTCAGCATACACAACTGAATATATAAACATAAATTAACATTTTTTTTTATTGTTTAAATTTTACCACATACACTAGACATAGAAAGTAACTTAATTTTGTAATTGTTTGGAATAAAAATCGTGTTATTGACGTACGTATAATATTATTCATTTATGTATTCGTTAAGTTTGTACAGACAGAATGTCAGTGTGCATGTTGTGAAGTACAGGCAAGCACAAAACTAATTGTAACTTTTTTTTATTTAAAATAAAATAATTCTTTACGTATATTTATTGAGATGTTTTTATTTTAAATCATTTCTAGATTTTAAAAGAACAGATGAATATTCTGATTCGCTGCTTTCACCAAAATAAATTATGAATTTTGTTTCATATGTATCATAGTGTCGGTAGTATTTTGCTTTAATTTCTTATACACGTCGATAAGTATAAAACCAAATTTTTCCATCAATTTGATTTAGTCGTTCATTTATCACCATCATTATTCCTGTCACAAGTCTGTTCTACGTTATATGAAACAATATAATTTTTCAAAATTCTCCAGACATTTTCAATCGGCTTTAATTCAAGATGGTAAGATGGCAGACGAAGCACTTATATTCCATATTACTGAAATACTTTATGAAAAACTGAAATTTTCCTTTAAGGAAAAGGACGTCAAATAAATAATACAACTCTAAAGTCATGTAAAAATATGTCACTATAATACTTATTTAAACCGAGTTTCATCTGGTTCCTGAAATATTTTCTCTTCGACGAAGTATTAGACATCTTATTTATGTTATTCCTGTTACCACGACATATCGACAAAATACACGTCCTCAACGAGTAGTTCCCAAGAGTTAAAAAAAGAACCACAATTATTTTACAATTACGGTACTCAAATCCGCAACGCACTAATTCATAAGCAGATACGCTATCCACTGATCCACTACGGGTGATTTTTTTTTTTTTATATTTAGCAAATTAGCCAAAATAAAAACTCAAATGAATTTATTACAAATTATATAATACAACTGAAAACTGTTAAAATAATCTTCACATTGTGGAGATCCATTTGCTTCGTTTCGGAGCTGATATGGTATAAAGAAAAAACAGAGCTTACACTTGTTCAGCTTACACTTGACAGTTCATTGAGCTACCGTATTAGACAAAAGCATAAGGAAGCAAGCAAATTTTAGCGATTTTTAAAATTTTCAATTGAACTCTGCGAAACGTATGCCATGTTATTACTTGATGTTCCAATAAGCCCATTTTTTATCATACGATTCACGGGAATCTATTATGATAAAAATATGCTTAATACTATAATCCCTCTTAAGTATTAAATTCCCCCGTGATCCGTAGCCTTTATTCGAGAAATATAATATGTTTGTGAGCTCAGAACGAGTGAAATCGAACGGAAAATTGCATTGACATCTAATATTTCCAGCTATTTAATAATGAACGACATTAATAATATAATGCGATTACGAATAACTCTCTTCTTTGGAATCCTAAGTATTTATTTTCATTACGTAATAATTTCCAAGTAAAAATTTTCTGTTATCTTATATAAAATTCTATATGTAATACACAGGTCAATTACACTAGCATTAATCGAATATTATCATTTTACTTAGAGAAAATATTAGTTTTTTTGAATTAAAATTAATCACAAATCTCTTTTTTGTATTATATGTTTATACACAAAATATAGTAATTCACTGGGTTCACAGCAGGACTGTGGAGTCGGAGTCGGAAAAAATCGACCGACTCCGACTCCGATTCCACTTTTTTTATTTTAATAATAAAATAAAATTACAGCATGTGTCAAATGTCAACGAATGTTTATGATTCAGAATTCTGGGACTACATTATGTTGAACATTTTCTAGGAAGCAGTGCTTAAAGTATTTTCTTTTTTTAATGTTAGTTGTCTAATTATTTTAAAAGTTTGATTTGATTCTTTTATATACAAATATATATTCTTTTGTATAAAGATATTGCTTGTTGCATATCATTAATATGTTTTTTTCTTATTAAAATGGTTTGTTTGTGTACAAATGTACTCTTTTATTTATATCATTATCAATAAGTCAATATAAATAAATTAGTTAGACGTAGCAAATTATAAAATAAAATAAAAATCAAAGTCGGAGTCGGTAAATTTTGAACCAACTCCTCAGCCCTGGTTCATAGTGTATTCAGATCATATAGCATATTGATGAAATTTAATATGAACAATTGATAACTAAATCAAGGGATAAAAATACAAAGACATAAACCACAGTGATTAAAAATATAATTAATAAAATATTTATACGAGTATTTGAGAAAACCTACCAAATGAACTTAATATATAATACGAGTATTTTGTCATTCAGACGGAATTCATAAAACGAACTATCAGCGATAAAATACGGGAAAATATGTCTTAATCGACACTTATCGGATGAACGGTTTAATGTATCGTGCATTGATTTATTATACTCGCAACTTTTCATTTAATTACTATTTTAATCAGCGTTTACCGAAACACGTGTCATCAGTATGTGTCAATATCTTATTTTTTAACGTTCAATCACCACATGCTCGTACGAAACGATATACGCCGCCGTTTTTTTTGCATTTAAAACATCGAGCATTTCAGATAATCGCCTCTAATTAGTGATTTTTTTTGTATTATTTTATCTCTTGTGCGCTTATTTTGTACGATATTTAATGGTGGACTATAAAAATGTTAAGAAGTCAGTGCATCAAATTTAATATTAATTACAATGTACATTCTTTGAAACTGAAATATTATTCATTATACATGAACTCCGCATTTGACAGCTTTTACATAGTCTTAAAAACTTGAGGTTCTGCTAGGTTAATATTGATAATATAACAATTCAAAAAAAATCAAATTATTGTACATTAAAAAAGAAGAAAGAACAAAAAAAGTATGTAACAATCCATATTCGATATTTAATGAAATAATTCTTAAAATATATCTCTAAAAAGTACAAAATCAAACGTTCTTTTTGTAAATTCAAGTCGCTGACCTCATGTTTGTAGCAACTACACTTCCTATGACAAAAATTAAAATTGACATGTTTTCGACCCAACCTTTATAAATATTTAATGAGCACATTTAGTTCTACAAAAAAATTGTGTCACTTACAAGCAAAACTGTAGTTTGTATATACGACTATATACTGTTTAAGTGGGCTACTTTCTCCAATTTTAGTACCAAATCACCGGTACTATCTAAAACTTTGGCCATCTTCAGTATAAATGAATATAAAAATCATAATTTATTTTTAACAAAATCTCTCGTAGAAGAAAATAGGAACTCGCCTAGCTAATAACAAATATGAGATTCTGCTACTAGAGAAGATATCAAATTGAGTCTGTATAATAAATATTACTGTGGATAAAATGAAAATTTGATAACATTATCCGATATAACTGGAATGCTATTGAAGGAGCGTGACCCTTTTATTGGAAGGCATAATGAAGTGCTCAGAGACCCCATCACTATCCAACCTTTAACATGATTTATTTTGGAAATACGATTTGTCGCCCTTCTCATAAAGTCGTATATTTAAGGGGTCACTTTACACCCCGATCGCGAAAGATAAAACTGCCGTTTTCACGAATTTTATCACCTTTCATGGGCATTTGAATATTTTACGGATGTTCTTGAAAGGGTGATCAAACATGTTTCATTTTACTCGTAGATCATTACTAATATTTGTTGCTTTCTAAACGATTATATTTTCTACTACAACTGTTGTTTTAGATACAGGCGACAGCTTTTTTATATTATTAAATAATGTCATACAGTATATACATTTTCTAACAAATCATCGTCAACCGGAAAACACCTCACGTGTCAAAAATATAATTGTTCAGGAGGAACTAAAAACTAATTTTTACTAATAAATAATAAAATACGAGTATTTAATTGATTGGTGCTTGACGTACGTATACGTCTATACTTCTTCAAAGTGAATTTTGAGCGGA
>JAPMAE010009788.1:0-10464 GCA_036584705.1 Rhyacophila sp. 25_7 | reverse complement strand
TATTTAGTTGTGTACATTGTGATTCTCAAATATAAGCACTTTTCAAAAAACTGAGCGTTATCCCCTTTTACCTACATAGGGTCGATGGTACTTTGAATGTGGGAAATCTTCTTATTTGATCAAAATGAAATTTATTCATAGAAGTAAATGAAATTGGTGCCACCAGGCTTTTAAAATACATGAATCATATTTCATTAGGAATTACTTAATCAGTAACAGTAAATATATTATATGAGATCCATATCAATCTACTATTTTAATGATTATTAGTAAATTTCATATGATTGATATTTGTTTTCTAGAGATTACATTCTTCTTGATCGGAGATAGAATCTCGCAACTTTTATATAGTTTGATTTTGTTATTTTCAAAAATCGTTTTTATTGTTAATAAAATAAATCATTCTATGTAGACATTTCAAGTGAAATATATTTGATTTTTCAGCTATAATACAATCAAAACATGGATTCAAGGTGGCAACACACAAACTGCACTCGGTCCGAGCATGCACATGTTAGCGGCAGCGGAAGCGGGAGTCTTAACTCTCATTATCACAAACCCCATTTGGGTCGTTAAAACAAGGCTGTGTCTGCAGTACTCCGGTGAAAGTGTTTCTGAAAACATGAAATACCGCGGCATGGTGGATGGCTTATGTAAAATATATAAAACTGAAGGAACCAGAGGATTATATAGGGTTTGTCTCGTCTAATTTAAAATGATTTTCTACAATGGGTGTTTTTCATTTCATGTTCCATAGGAGCAAATTTTTTATTAATAACTGATCCCGCCAATGTTATTTGCTCATTTTGTAGATTGTATTATATGTATGGTTAAAGAAAATGCTATATTGTATGGACATACCTCGATCCAACTTTATATTATGATATATTGAAATTGCAGGGGTTTGTTCCCGGTCTATTTGGAGTATCACATGGATCGATACAATTTATGACATATGAAGAGATGAAGAATCGATATAATATCTATAGAGGTTTACCGATAGATACGAAATTGGTAAGTTTGTAATATGCTAGCATTCATCCCTTTGAATGACCATTAGTATTGTGATTGAAAATTATGTATAAATATATTTTTAACAATTTGTTTCGGAAATTTTGCATCTGAAAATATAATTTTCGTATTGCATTAAAACCCAGTACAATAAAAACAACTTGTCTGTTTTCATCTGTAATTAATTTTACTGTTTTTACTAATAATTTGTATGAATTTGTAATCTCTATTAAGTAAAATAATAAATGATGTGTTTTTTATTATTTATTTTAATTGGACCCTTGAAGTGCTCATTTCTCAGGTTCAGTAGTTTCTTTTTTTAAATTATTTTTACTGGTATTCATCCTTTTTTCAAAGTGTGTGACATGCACACAATTTTAATGGGCATTTATCATTGCAGGGCACATGGGAGTATTTGGGTTTTGCAGCAGTCTCCAAACTTATAGCGGCCGGGGCGACTTATCCCTATCAGGTTGTGAGAGCGCGCTTGCAAGATCACCACCATTCTTATGACAGCGCGTGGCATTGCATCAGAGACACGTGGAGGTACGAAAGAGTCAGGGGATTTTACAAAGGCCTCAGCCCATATCTTCTTCACGTCACGCCCAATATTTGTTTAGTCATGCTTATATGGGAGAAATTTACAAATAATCCAAACGGTTGACTTTGTTCAGACAATCACATAGCAATACAAAAGTATATCGCTAATTTATTTTTACTAAATATTTTCCACGGTTTTGATTGTTATTTTTCTACTCTACTTCTAGTAAGTGGTTGGAATAGATTGTCACAATCACTCAAATATTGTTATGTTGTGAAAAAAACAAATAAATGTGCTGTAAATGTTAGACTGAACTAAAGTACCTATCGCAAAATTTTTTAAATTCATATTTTGACGGTATTATTATGACTAAGTTATACTATGGTATTTTTCATAACTGAATCGGTTGCCGCCTTCCCTAAGAAATTGAAACCTGGAAAGTGGCAGTCTTCGATTTAAATAAATACGAGTACATATTCAGTTGGCTATCGCTACAGATTTTAAATTGACCAGAATATCTATTCTTTCTTTTTTAATTAAAAAATATATTGTATAGCTTATATGTCTTCTTCCCTTGTTTCTTCCTGAAATTTGATTCGGAAGCATCCTTCCTGTCAATGCCTTAGTTTTATTGACAAAGTCTAAAGATGACTATTTCACTAATTTATAATCATTTTTAAGTTCGTGTAAGTAGAATGTTTGTATTTAACTTATATTAATGAAATTGTTTTTTTAATAGTTGAAAAAAAAACTATATTGACTCATAACTGGTGCCAAATATGATCAGCAGTATACACATAACAGATTCAAATCATTCATAAGAAAATTTGCTGTAACTCGGATAATAGAGTTTTGAAATTTATTCAATAATTTTATTATTTATTGAACAATTATTAAATTGGCTTTGAATGGTTTCAAATCTTTATTGAACATACTGCAGTTGAACTAATTATATACTAATTTTAATACTGGTTTTCTTATGTATTCATAAGTACATATTTTGATTTGTTAATTAATGATCATATCATTCTCTGAAATGAAACTTATGACTTTATTTAAATGTTATAAATATAATGCTTGCCTATAATGTTCAGTCTATAACAGGATTCAGTTGCACGATTCACAATCAAGCGGTGGAAATTTCCTATCAAGGTTGTTGCAATATTGTGATCACAATTAATATTAAACATTTACTAATGGAACTTTCTGGTTAGTTTGTATTTGAATTTGTATTCCTAAATTCATTCAAGATAATCTAAATAAATGTGCATATGCATTTGGAGTACAGTTATACTTCATACATTTTCAAATGTAGCTCATTTAAATGCTCAAGAGACGACCGAATCACGGATCGCAGTTTCAAATATGATTTTTGGTTGAATAATCTCTCGGGGAATGGTGATTTATATGACTCGTTTTCATTGATTTGCTGATTTCTTTATATTTTAAAATATTTATCTCACAGTAATGCCAAACAATGTAATTGTAGATGAAATGTCATTCTTAAAAGTAAATTGTTGCAGATGTTTGGTTTCCTTAATTTATAAGTAAATAGAATTGAGAGTTTTTTTATTGAGAATTTTTTATTTCAGAATTTTTTTACTTCTGTTCTTAAAGGCATTTCAAAATCAAACATATAGTGGACTCGTCTCGGTCGAAAAATTGTTCCATTTGTTATCATAATTCTATAATTTTATTAGATTTTGGTTAAATTGTGTTCCCATATTGTTCTTTTAATAATGAATCGGAATCTTAATCCTTGATAATTATTTGTTTCTATAGGAAGCGGTAACTTATAAATGTGAAAGCTACTCATACTTAGTCTTTTAATACTATCGATTTATGGGTTGAAGTATTTCATTTAGTTCTTTTGTAGACTCGCAATATAGACAAACATACGGACGAGTTTAGCCGAGAGCCAATGAATCGGAACCCTCCTGTATTTTTTTACGCTGACTACACTTCCAAATATGGTTAAATGGCTAGCCATATCTTTTGGGGTCTTCCATAAACCACGTAACGCTCTTGGGGAGAGGGATGGGTGACCACCATCAACTACATGGTGTTAGAAGGGGGGAGGGTGGGCTAAATTTCATTGTTACGTAACACTTTTCCCTCTTAAAAGTAGATAGGAGTTGATTGTTGTCACTTTTCTTTGAATTTAAAGATAACTTTTAATTTAGATTATAATAATTCAATATGAATCATTAATTCTAAAATATTTATCTTTGATATTTTTATCATGACATATATTACTTTACCATTGAATATTTGATGATTATTAATTGAAAAATAATATGTACAATGCTATGTTTAAAATGTTGAGTTATGTCGTTTTTCTATTTTTTCTTTATGCAAATGGATGTTATCACTAACTTACAATATATCTTTCTTTCAATAAAATACTTGACTCCTTATATTTCAATGTACCTTCAATCTCTAAATATGGAAAAGTTTATTTTTATTTCTAATATCGATTACAATCATCTGTCTACCTTTTAAACGCTATGAATACTATTATTATAGCCAATTTGTAAAGTTTCATTCGGTATCCGATTAGCTTAGATTTTATTACTTGACAAGAAGTAATTGTTTGGACAATCCGATTCATTGCGCCAATAAATTGAGACATAAGCATGTGACTCGTTTAAGTTACTATCGTTGGACAGTGAATATTTGTTATATATTGTTACTGTCGTGCAGAACTATCTAGGTCACATTAGACTTTTTACATGAGAATTGTTTGAAATATTTACGATGTGAATGAATGAGTTCCATCATCTGACTCAGTTGTTGTGATTGAATCGATAGATGATCAACTTTCTCCCTTGTGGAAGGATGATGTGTAATCACTAGAAAAATTTGTATTATTATATTTAATTTTCAACTTACTAAAGTCATTTGAATAAAAGTAATTTTTAAATTTGGAATCTCGTAAATTTCATTTCTATATAATGTGAAAAGTTATGTAACTTTTGAGAGAGGGAGGGAGGGGTCAAGCTGAATGTGTCCACGGTGTTACACGGAAGGGCGAAGGGTAAAAAAATGTAAGAAAAAACGTTACGTGGTTTACGGACAACGCCTTTCTTCTATGGATTTTTATCGACAGCCGATTGTTGAATAAGCCCCAGCGGTAGTTTGTGATGTAGAAAATATTTTAAATTGTCCGGCTTTGTATTAGTAATATGAAAAAAATCTGTGATTTTTTTTGCAACTTAAGCTGTGGAATTGCTACTCTAGGCGTAAGCATGAGAGCTGCACATAATTTTCAGCTGCAATTGTAATATTTGATAAAGAATGGCATTATTCCAATAAATTTTAAATTAAGTTGTGTAGTTCGTTAAATTGAATAATCGGATGTGACTTTAAGCACTGTTTTTAGTTAGTTTCTTATGACGGGTTCATAAGTGATGTAAAGTCGGCAGTAAATGTAGTATTCTTTTGATTTGCCTAAAGTTTATTATTTTTTACCGGTTATTTGTTAATATAAGTATACAGAATCAATTCTCAGAGAGTCTTGAATTTAATGTGAATTCTAGCAACAATAAAATGAAATGGGTGAGACATTTTCAATATCTATTTTATGTTCACAAGGTATACAAAAAGTAGCTAAAATAATTAAACAATGAATATTTAACAGAAGACCGTTAAATGTATTTTGTTATTGCTGTCTGTAATTTTGTTAATTCGACACTTGCCGAAATGTATAATGCCGATTGATGATAAAGAAAAAAAAATTGATCTGTGTTGTAAATATTGACAAGTTATTAGTTGATCAGTACTGATTCTGAGAAAATAGTCATTAAAATATTGACTGATGTGTTTCTCCCTATTATTTATTAAGTCATATTTTTTACGGTATTAATTGCATAAATCATAATGATACCTTAAGTTATTGAGTATGTCGAATTCTTTCACTCATCGGTGGCTGGCCACCTGCTGAGCTATTGAAACCGTTGAAACCGATATTCTATTTTTTGATGTTTAGGTGTAAATATTCTTTTGCTTAGTGCTATTAGTGCTAGTGCAGTATTTTAAACAATTCTGATGAAAAGACAAAAATGTCAGTAATTGTTAACGCTGTGAAACCCATTTTTATACATGTACAACAATGATTATGTTCAATGAAATTATGTTGCCAAAAGAAGCCAAATTATTCAAAAACATCGTTTTTATACAATAACATGTCTGCCTGTACGTGAGTATATTTAGTATGAACATGTCTCTTTTCTATCTATCTTAAAATATTTTGTATATAATATTATATAATAGTCAAAAAAATAGAAACAAATATTATGTGCACTCGGATAGAACTGCATTTCGGTACAAACTTTCTAAAAAAAATTTTTGACATAGTAATTTAATTATAATAAAAATCGATGATGAATAATTTCTTAAGATTCTTCGCTCGAAATACACAAATTTTACAATTTCACCTAATTTTGATGAAATCAAATAAATGATGGCGATCATGATTATCTTAATTGTTTATTACAGTATTCTGGGTAGAAAATATAGCAGAAAATAATGTAAAATCTAATTTTTTGCAATACATTAGTCCAAAAACCTAATTTGACTTTTATTTACTTCATAATTTCTTCTGTCCCAGATATTGGAAAGTGGAGTATTTTAATATTGTAGTCATTTTCACATAGCTTTACATTAAAAATAATTTTCTTCTCTTCAGATAAAACTAAATGAAATATCTTGATAGGAAATAAAAAAAAACTCTTGAAATATAAAAAAATAGAAGAAGTTCTGCAGAACTCCTTATGAAGAATGACGGTAATTACTAATTGAAAATACTCACCACGTAAAGAAAATTTTTCAAATTTTATTAAGAGATCATTAAATGCAAAATGTCCCAGCCTATTTTGATGATTTTTAATAAATATATAATTATGACATGAATTGAATTAAAAAATTAATTAAACATGACAAAATATTTATTAGTTGACAGTATTAATATCATCTAATGTTAAATGAAACCATTTGATCCCCATTAACGCCTTACGGCGTTTGGCATAGAAGATCAGCGTGCAGTCGACAACTGACTAAATCGTTAGTCTCATTTAAGTAATGGAACCGGAAACGGCTGTATGAATTGGAAAAATAGTTTTAAGTTTTTTAAGAATAAGATTATTCAATAAAATCACTGAAAAGTAATAAATCAGTAATTTTGTGTTTCACAAATGAGTCCATTCTATCATTTTTTGTTGTATATTTCAATACAAACCATTTTGTCATTCGGTATGTAATACCTACCGCAACAGTATCAATTTTGCCGATGTCATAAAAAATTTTTGTTCTCATATATTCAAAATCTGTATCTCTGTGTATTTTCATTCATGGAATGCTAGATATTTGTTTAAATCAATGTTTTATAGGCGATTCGTACCATTACATACATTCTTTGGGAGACAACGCAATGGACATACTTTCTTGTATTCCTGAACAATTTATTTTATGCCACCAACACAGTACTGTATGCCAAATAATGATACGAATATGCCTTTTTTACCATATATTTTATCGCAACCCATTATTCATACACTAAAAACGTTGGACAAGTATGATGTATGTAGATTTTCTTGTAATCAATTTGGAATTGGTCTGTACAGTTATTGACTTTTATATCTTTGACATTTAATTATTAGCAACTTGTTATAAGACTCGTTTGGTGGGGCGAGTGATTGAACTTTAGGAACGGGCAGCGGTCTGTGTATGTTATTGGTTCTACATAAATGCTTTCAAATGAAAATTCACATGAAAATTTAATTGTAAACAATTTGGACATGTATCAAAAGTGTGCATAAAACGTTCGATTCGAATTTTATTCGTGGAATGTTTCAACATGATAATAGATAGAAATGTAAGCGATGTGGTGATAATAAACTAAGCTTGTGTCCTGGTGGTGTTGCAGGTACGAGGGGTGGCGAGGGTTTTACAAAGGTCTCGTACCGAACCTGACCCGTGTGCTTCCCGCTGTAATGATCACCTTCCTGGTCTACGAGAATGTTTCGCACGCACTCCTCGACCGCCGTCGCCACCGGGACAATAAGAATTAATCTCATTATTATTATTGTATATATACAATATTCAGCTGTATCGATTTGAATACTGGGATTTCTTTAACTTTTTTTATAATTATTTTACCGTAGGTTTCTAACTTTTTTTATCATTGTTTAAGTAGGACAATGTCATTTTTATTACATAATATTTTGTTTCAAACACTTATGATCATTTTTGTTTATTCTGATCAAATTAGAAATAAAACAGGTTTTCTTCATATTGAAAGTCGACATTCCACATCAATAATTTTCAGTATTCCTACAGACCGGCGGTTATCGAAATACGGCCCGGGGGCCGGATCCAGGCTCTTAGATTTCATCGAGCCCCTGAATTTTGAGATAATCGTACGTGTCTACAAGAAAGTATTGCAAAAAATAAAAAAAAATGTTGAAATTTTCAAATGTTTCTTCCACATTTGATATATAAAACCAAACAAATAAATGCAATTATTCAAATAGCTTTATTATTATTATTTTCCTTTTGATAAGAATGTCTAGTTTCCTCAAAATATTTGTGCATATGTATGCGTGCACATTCCTATCGATATATATTTATTTCATTATGAATTCCGTGTATGTTTGTTCACATTTTTATTACCTGTATTCCTATAATGTTTTTCATCCTGTCTGTGTACTTTTTTGAAATTTCAATCCAGCCCGTTCCTCAAAAAGTTGGGTGCCCCCGTTATGGACAAACGAATGCTCGGCAATATATTTCAAGCGACCGTGACCCAAAAAATGTTTTTAGATTTGTGTTATTCTAAGTACAGATCAATTATTAAAGTAAGTTAACATTGTTTTCAGTGCGCGGCACTAATCGACTTAATGTTTACTATAAATGCAAATTCATGAACTGTTTGATTAAAAATATTCACCATTTGCAGTATAACCGTAACCTGTGGCCGTTAGCTGCCTCTGATAAATCCTCTCATCTTCTTTTGCGTAATATAATCTTTTCGTCTTCGCCGTCTTGACCTTAAAGATTACACATCCTCTCCTGAGAAGTGTGCATGTGATTTTTCAACTCTCTTTTTCATAGATTGAAGTGGACTCGTTTGTTTGGTGAAAGTTTCCAATTTTACCATCACGTTGACAACGCATTGTTTGTGAAGTTGCAGTTTAGTTATTTCTATTGTTATAATATTTTTATAAATAAGTGGTGAATTGTTATTTTAATCACCAAAGAATTAATTCGCCTCTCGTATTGGCCATGAGGTATCTTATTTTACTGAAGACATGGCACAAGAAATAAATTAAAAGTAAGTATTAGGATGTATAGTTGCTCCGGCAGTCAGGTCACTGAACAATAACAGTTGAATTTTCTTGTTAAAATTCTGCATCTTTTTTGTAGTCTAATTAAATTGTAGATGTATATGATCTGTCAGTTGTGAAATAAATATGGTTACAAATCATATTGAATTCTCATATTTCTTGCTCATATCATTGCTACACATCTAAGCTGTAGAAATAGAGAAACTAATGGGATCACAGTAAACGTATGCAGCTTAAAGTTGTTAATAAATTTAATTGCATGGATTGTGCCTATACGCAATGATACACCTGCACTAGAAAATATTGACAAAATGAAGATTTTTCGCAAATTTCTTTAATTGTACAGGCGCATCCAATGTCATAATTAATATAAGAGTCTAAATTATTCTTCGATGAGGCTATTTGGATAGTTTGAAATAAGTAAATAATTAAGATTTGTTACGCGCATTGTTTAATTTGTTAGATGATTACATATTTTGTTTCTAAGACCGTATTGTATGCTTAAACGTATTGATTCTATACAAAGAATACTGTATGGCTAAGAGAAATCCTGTACAAATATTTTATAAGTAAAACTGTTGTCTCTAAATATAATGTTGCTTAAATAATCAAATACGAACACAAATTGCTCAGCAATTCCTTAATTATTCTCTCCTTATTTTCAAATTTTGTTAATTCTCTAATTAGAACTAGTCATGAAAATTGCCAACAACTATGTTTATTTCATTTTTTTCTAAAAATGTTTTCTTACATAATTATATAAATATTTTTAATTGATACATTATTTTATATTTTTTATTCTAAGTAGTCCTACATTTATAAGTGGTTAAATATTTTTGACTAATGTATCATTAGAATTGGTTTTCACTAATAATCTTAAAAATCTAATATTTTTAAGAAAATTCTATTATATTCTTCATATTACTAAAACAATATAAGTACCGATATAATCCTATTTATAACATTTTCAATAAGGTCATCCATAGCATCGGTAATAAGATCGTCATAATAAAATCATTTTACGTCATCCAAATATTGAGAATTTACTATGTACTGCGAATGAAAGCTTTCCATCATATTTCATAACTCATAAGGTAATTGGTACAGCGATTGATTTCGTTTCGTAAAATGAAGCATTCAATAGTGTTTCGGTATATGGCTTCTCTTTGGCCATCCACATATAAATATCAGCACTGGACGATCCATCTCCACATCGGCTGCATGTATTCATTATGTTAATATTCATTGTCAAAAAATCATTGTTTTATTAAGGCACTATAATGTTAATATAAATTTGTCATTGCCTGTGCACTCCTATGGCTTGTACAAAAAATATGTGAAAACTTGATAGAAACTAATGTATATTTATTTATACAAAACACCATTGAAAGTGTGATAAATGTAGCCAAAAGTACTTTACTTGTAAGTGATAGGTTTCTAGTTTGTTATTTTAATCTGAATACTAGAATCACATTAAATTTTCTCGAAATCCACGGGTTTATGACTCGTCTGTCAATTAATAGCACTGGCATGTTCCAGAACCTGACAAATTAAAAGAGAATTTCATGC
>JAPMAE010009785.1:0-10466 GCA_036584705.1 Rhyacophila sp. 25_7 | reverse complement strand
ATAATATTTTAAAATGTATTTTTCACCTCCGCTTCCGCGAAAGTCAAACTTTGGACTTTCGCATCGGTAAAGATGACCTCCGTTGCAACCCTAATTGGCATTACTGTGTTACATGTCAAAAAAATTTCAAAACACACGAAGTCTCCTTTTGAATTCTCTTATAGTCTTAAAATGAGTTCATTGTTAGCGTCTTATTTGTCCTGTATTTTAAATTTTCTTGAAATGCTGCAAGATAAATCTTATGGCACCTTTGGAGAATAAAAATGTTCTTTTACGAGTAATACTTGTTGATTATTTTTGTTTAGGTCCTACAAACCCAAATGAATATATATTTGACTTTCAGATTATTGGGTGGCTGCACTGACTAGCCTCATTCGTGTTTCATTAATCTCTTGTAGATAAATCAAATATTCAGTCGATAATTCATTCACTGTATAGCTGATTTCTTCATAATATTTAAGTCCACAGAATCGTTTAGTGTTTAAATTGAACTAATAACTCAGAAATAGCGAATTCAGATAGAGACGGCTTGTAATATAAAAATATATAAAAAATAATCCAATCTTATTTCTTGCGACGTTCGGTAACATATACAGCACACGACGAAGCAGACCCTTTGATTATGCTGTGAGATTAATCTGTTTACTGTATTAAAATATATATTATGCAATAAGTTTTTGGTAGTATTGTTTATTAACATGCACCATTCCACTATTCTTTAAGAAAACTAACTAAAAAATATCATTTGTAATGAGAAATACACTAGAAAATAATTCTTAAATATAGCAAAAAACCTAATAAAAATTACGTTAACATGCTTATTGATGCAAATTATTCTTTTTAGGAAGGAACCGTGTTTGCAAATAACAGCCTTAACCAGTGCCAGAAGCGACTCAACTCGCACAACTTAAAACGTAGTTTGGTAGGCAACTTGGAATATTTTGGATGATTTTAAATATGAAAACGCAGATATATGACTTTAATATGATCATTAAAAACAAAGCCAGGACAAAGAAACATTTAATATATTTTAAAAGAAATATTATGGTTTTATTTTTGCTTAAAAGTTCACAGCTTGCCGGGTTGCGACTTTATGTCTGACACAAAAAACACAGGTTAGGGGTCGTCCATAAACCACGAAACGTTTTTTTTTTACTTTTTATACCTTCCCTCTCTACGTAACACCGTGTAGACATTCAGCTTGACTTCCCGTCCTTCCTCTAAAGAGTTACGCAACTTTCCACGTTAACCGTTAAGTGCCAGAAGTGATTTAACTCGCACAATTTAAAAAGTACTTTGCTAGAAAAATTTGGATATTTTGTATGATTTTAAATATAAAAGTACGTATAAAATATGATTATAATTTGGTAATAAAAACAAAGAAACATTCAATATACCTTTAAAGGAAATATTTAGGTTGTATGTTTGCTTAAAAATTCACAGCTTACCAGGTTGTGACATTATGTCTGGCACGGAAAAGGTTAAATAGGAATGCAATTTATAATCACCTCCTATTCACTTTTTGAGAAGGTCAAGTGTTACGTAACAATAAAAATTAACTCACCCTCCCCCTTGTAATACCATGTAGATGTCGGTGGTCATCCCTCTCCTCAAGACAGTTACGTAGTTTATGGACGACCTCTTAGAGACAGTTAATATCGGAATTACATAGTTTTTGCAGGATCGGACGAGCGTTTAATAAATGTAAATTAAACAAAAAAATGTTTTAAAGAAGTTAACATTCTAAATATGTTCAGCGCGTGTTGATATGATTTATGTTTTTAATTGCTCATCTATCGAGCGAAGACAACATTTCTACATCTTATCATTTATTCGATATAATGAAATTTCAGTAAAACGAAATAGTTTTTCGGTCCCATGATTTTCGCTATAACATAATCATATCTGTGTGATGGTTGCGGACCGGTGATAAAAGTTCCCTGACACTTTTAATGAAAAAAATATAATCTCCGAATTATTTATTTCGCGTTTTATTATTATCTATGGGGTGAGTGAATCTTTCCATTGAAACTGCCGTAGTTAATAAAATAGAAACGCATGACACATAACCAGGTAATTTCTTTAACAAGCCCAACAATGATTGACATTCAGATTATCGGAAGTTATAGAGATTATCAATCATTATCGATGAAATCGATCTTTTTGAAGATTCCGAAGACCAAACATGTTTATCGGATATCATTGAATTTAAATTCTGATAATTCGATCTTGAGAGAAAATTGATAGTTTTTATCTACACAACAAACACTATGAGTTTATATTTATGATATAACAACTAAATGTGGATCAAAATAAATACAGGCAACTCTCATTTAACACGGTAGATAGGTTCGTAGAAAATGCCGTGTTCTATGAAACCGTGTTATACGAGACTAAGAGCCGATACAAAATACAGGGATGCGTTCCGAAATATTTTTAAAACAAAATATATTATTTCAACTTAACAACTTTTATTAAAAATATAAACATTTGTAGATAATACAAAAACCGTGAGTGAATAAAAAATCTGTTCTCATTTAATTCAGCTCATTTTATTAAATTTCTTCTTCATCAGACGATTCTGTTCAGCACAATGAGGCGACAGTGTTTTTTAGTCAAACGATATCGTCACTTTTTGAACCCATTTCTTTGTTAGGATTTTTTGCATATTCTGCCGTCAAGGTCTGTTATTTTAGTTCATTTGCTGGCCCTTACAAGTTTGTAGTAAACTTCATTGTATGGAAATTCGATTTCTTTCAACACTAGGGTCTTTAATGAAGAAAAATAATTAAAGATATTTATAAGTATAAAAGGGTTTACGCATTTTTATTAACGTGTTAGAATGAAACAGTGTAGTATGTTGCCGTGCTGTATGAGATTTCCGCAATTTTCTTATCGTGTATCTTGACGACGCACAACAATGCGCCAATGCGTATTGCAGTTCTGCTGTCCAATTTTAAGACCTAGTTAGTGACTAACAAACTTATGAAATTTCGTTTTTAATGCATATTCAATATTAAAAGATGATGATGATCACTCTACTGTTGATATTTTATATGAAATCAATCTCTATATGGGTGAAATCATTTGTTATGAACCTAGCAAGTAACAATACTTCCCTCGAAAACAACTTCATAACTTAGTTAGTTAATTATAAAATATTAAAACCTAATATCTAATATTGAAATCACTTATGTATATTCGTGTCGATAATTCCCCGACAAATTTGGTCGTTTTGAACATTTTGTGTTGAAACACTTACTAGGTTTTGAAATTGGAGAGCCGAGTTGCTGTGAAGGTCGTTATCCACCAATATGGCTTCCAGGAATTATATCACCACCTAACAGTCCTCTATTATTTTGCACAAAAAATACAGTAATACATCGTTTAGCGTTTATGATTCGTTCCTAGACGACAAAGCGTGAAAGGAAAAGCATTTGACGACGAATTGTCACCGTTTGCTAATTACTTCAGGTTCGGGAATAATCGTATTATGTATAATAATCAATGATATAATTTTTAAGGCTTTGAGCAGACCGCGCTATATCGACTCAGAGCTAAATGATGTCTTACTGTACTAGGATTTTTTTTTTGCACTTAGGTACATGGTGATACCGTCCCACGCGGCTCCACTACGAACATGTTTAAAATCATGTGTGGTGAAAAATACTTCATTCGTGCAGGTATCAGGAAGGCGACGGCGCACAATCTTGGTTGTATGTACTGGGTCCTCACAAAGCCTACGAATTTACGCAAAACATTGATGATTGTTTGAATCCATTCGAAAAAAACGTCCTAGATAATGGACTGAATCACCATTATTATAATAATTATGTTCTGTGGAATACTAGAGATGCTAGAGCCCACTATAATTAGAGAATAATTATTGAAGCGTCTAGTTACAAAAAGCGATATAAGCACATTTCAATATTTTTATGTTGCAAGGTACAAATTTTGTTTTATGTCAAGATTCATTATTTTCTTTGTGTTCTATGTTTAAATTAGAACAAAATAACGGCGTTTATTAAGCTGATAAACTTTGTAATGAAATAAATATTTAAATGCGCGCGGAATCAACCAGATTTGAAATAATCCAATACATGAACATTTCACTTTTTGTTTTTTTTTATATCGGGTTGCGGAACATAAAATTTTCAGGCATAGTGTAAAATTATAAACGTATGTTTTCTCGATTTTGACAAAATGTTCTTTTATCGCTTTTTGTAACTAGGCGCTTCAATTATACGAGTATAAATTTGTACAGCATACCGAAAACTAATCGTAATGGTGAACGAAATTCAGGTGTTCGTACTCCATTGCTTGAATCTCAATTTGCTGGCAGTAGGGTGGGTTTTAAAAATTAGCAAGAAACAATTAATGTTTTCTTTTTAATGTATTTTATTCACCATAAACAATAATATAAATCAAATCGAATACATACACTGAAACCTGTTTTTATACAACGTTGTTTGAAAACAAGACTTTACAGAAAATTGCCAATAAGGACTTCGCCGGGAAATTTAAATATTGTTTTTAGATATTCCGTCGTCCAAAGAGATACAAGTTTTAAACGCGAATAGATTATCCCGTTTGCACAGCTATCAAATTAATTGTCCAGTGCCAAAAATATTTGGTAGTAAATGAAAAAAATCGATGGCACAGAGTTTTTAGAGACGGAACCTCGTTTTCTGTTAAGACTGCGGAAGAATTTTATGGACCTAAGTGTCAACAGATGAAATGAAACTTCAATTGATTTCATAATGTACAATGAGGCAGTTTATCCGACATACGAGTATTCGATGTGTTTTATCGAATTTGACTATATCGTCGGTATACTGGCAAAAAGTGTTAAGTATAAAGATGATCGTTTTGATTTAATAAGGAAATTAGATAGATTTTCGCACACCCTTCTCATCTGATAAAACAAGCTTAGTCATATTCCTTATATTTTTGTTGTAATATTAAAATGTCACTACCTATTCAGTCGATATTGAATATTTTATTACTGGCAAAACACATTAAACTAAAGATTACTTGGCTCATCAGATTAAGTGTTTCTAGGTATATTATATGTAAATTTGTAAAAAAACATCAACAAGACTTACAGTCCCATTTACCCAAACATATTATCGTTAAATGTACAAGTATGTAGAAGGCCCAAATTTTAAAACTCAATTTTCTCAAAACAGTCTTTTTTGAACGCCTTATACCGACGTTATATTATATAATATAAAATATAAATAAGTGAACTATTTAATATCTCACAACCCAAGGTCAAAGGGTCACAGTGTTCCACCGAGGAGGATAGGCCAACATTTAGAACACACGTTTTTTTATTCAGTACGAAACAAAAAGTCGGTTCGCGGTGCTGGCGTACCACAGTTTGGTGACCCCTGTAGACCGGAAAATCATAGTAATAGGGACCATTTTCAGAAATAAATCTTTAAACTTCCTGTTAGCATTGTATTTTTAGAAACCAATTAATTGCATAAAAACAGGTTTAAATGTACTTTAAAGTGAACATTCATCAATTGTGCATTTGACATAAAACAGTGAAATCAATTATAAAACTTTGGTATTTATCCAATGAATTAATTTAAATACACATTCAGACAATCCGAGAGTCAGATATATATAATATTACATGTGCTACATATTCTTGGAATACTCAATAACAAAAAATATAACATTTTAGAGTGTCCCAATCGGAGAGCCGGATTTAAATTTGGAGCACAATTTCAATTAAATGGCTACGTGCATAAACAGTACTAGATTAACCCTTAAGCAAAGTAACCACGTGCTTTAGGCATCGAGGGAAAGGGGGATACCACAGGCATTTTTCATAGCCGAATTTATCTGCAAATGTTAATTTGAATGCAGTGCCGGATTAACCCTTAAGCAAAGCAAGCACGTGCTTAGAATCAAGGGAAAGAAATGGGGGAACTAAATATATTCTTCATAGCTGAATTTGTCTGCAAATGTTGATTTGAATAACTTTGCAAACATTTTGGGGTTCAAATAACTGTCAAAAATGAATGTTTAGTGGATCATGACGATGGCAGTGAAATTATTCTGTCTGTAAAAGATGAAGAAAATCACAATTTAACTAAAGATCCAGGGCTATGGCTTGATTTCTCTGGTGATGATGTGGCTTATCGGATCGCTTGTGGAGCCAGTAACTGTCAACGCCACAATGGGCCATTTGACAAGTCTTACCGGCATTTTAGTAAATTTCGAATTTGAAGTGTAAGGAAGCACCAAAATTAGTTAGTGCATAGGGTATCTAAGGATTTTAATCCGAAATTTAAGCAAAATTGTCGAATTTCGGATGCAAAGAACACAAGAGTGATACAAGATACGAGTAAGTCAATACATCAATGTAATTGTGTTGTACTTCTTTGAAAAAGTAGCTGTAATTTACATTGAATGATTTGCATTACAGAACGATACCTGATATCTTTTAACCATACTTGATTGCCTTGGACCTTGAAGACACATCGTTCCGGCAGGACGGTGCAAACTGTCACAGCGCACAAAAAAACATTGGAATTACCAAATTCACTTTCGTCAAAACAACACGAGCGCCAGCAGAGCTTTAGTGTGCATTTGTATGACAGTTTGTTCCACATACGAGTATTATCGAAACATTTATACTTAGGGGTCATCCATACAACACGTAACGCTCTCGAGGGGGAGAGTGGAGTGACCACTAACGTCTACACGACGATATAAGAGGGAGAGTTGGTTAATTTTCATTGTTACGTAACACTTTTCCCTCTTCTTTATTTACTTTAAATCTCGCACATTTCATGCGTATTTAACATCTTCATGAGTGAGTTTTTTCAATTACGGCTGCACAATTCAGTGATAGTTTTTTTTATTAATCTAGCTTCAAATTTTTAATTTCATTAAATGTATGCAATACAATCTTACATACTGTTTATTTGATGCATAAATAATATATAGTCGCCCTCGTGGGTGAATGGATAGTGACATCCAACTCAAGAGCCGAGGATCACTGGTTCGAGGCCCGTGCTGCCCGCAAATTTTACAAATGTTTATTCATTTGTATTGTAGATATGACACGAACCCGAAACGGTTGAGCTAATAATCGACGATTATTACTGGAAAAAAAACTGTCAAAACAAATTCCACATTGTGGAGATCCTTATGCTTCGTTTCGAAGCGGACATGGTTAAAAGAAAAAAAGAAATATATAGGAATATTTTATTGCTTGGTACTTGACGTACGTATACGTCTATACTTCTTCAAAGCGAAATTTTGAGTGGACACATATCGGCTGTCCAATTTCAAAACCTAGTAAATGTTTTTTTCCTGAACATTTTGTGTTGTTCAGGAAGACCAAATTGGTTCGGGAATTATCGACAAGAATATACAGGAATAATTGCGGTGAACGGAACACGAAAACAATATCAAAATCAGTATGTGCATTTACCAATTTCATTACCTAGTAAGCGAGTGTTAGTTACTAGGTTTTTATATATATATATATATAAATTTACTAAGCTTTAAAGTTCTTTTCGAGGAAACTATTGTCACTTGTAAGTTTTAGAAGAATTGATTTCACCCATATAGACGTTGATTTCATACAAAATACCGACAGTAAAATGTGCATTATAACGTTTTAATACAGAAGATGTATTAAAACGAAATTTCAACAATTTGTCAGATACATACTGGGTTTTAAAATTGGACAGCCGATGTGTGCGTTCATACTCCTGTACAGATCAATATGGAATGTTACGTAATCATTGAGAGGAGGATGGGGGATCAAGCTGAATGTGTACATGGTGTTACATAGAAGGGGAGGGTAAAAAGCGTAATAAAAAACGTTACGTGGTTTACGGACGACCTTAACAAACAATTTTTTTGTAAGTGTTCAACAAAAAAAAACTAAGCCCGGCGTGCTGATTGAGACACCCAATACATACATAAAATTAACTATCCAAACCAATAATATATCAAATAGTTACCAATAGGTTAGGTTACAAATATGTTACCAATAAATAAACTTTACAACAGACTTTTTTCTACTCGAGCTTCTTACAATGTTTTTGTAATCGACTATTGGGTTGTTCGGCTGTGTTCCATTTTTTGTTAGCTAAATTTCTAACATATTTAATATGTCCAAATACTTTAATTAAATATTAGTTTATCGAATATTGGATGCATATTTTTCATAGAATTCAATGACAAATTATTTAGATAACGCGAACACAGGACTCGAGTGTTTTGAATCCTTAAAAATCGTGATGACACTGTTGATAAAAAATAAACAAATCTATTTTGAGTGATAAAACTGTTATTTTATAGTCTGAACGATTTTATCATTAATATTGCTCATTGAATGATTAAAAAAAATACGATAATTCGTAGAATAGTGATTTAAACATAAGAACAAATAAGATTACCGAAGCATTGAAATGAGGGAATTTCATATAAATTACTTGAAATTTAAATATTTCCAAATAAAACATTTTTTAAATCCCAGTCATTTTCGTAAGAAAATTTCATTTTTGTATTGTATATACTCATAGATAAAGCATATATACGAGTATGTTAACCGATTAAGTGCAAGAACTGAGTTAATTCGAGAACTTAAAACGTAGTTTGCTAGACAAATTTAAACATTTTGCATGATTTTAAAAATGAAAACGCAGAGATGTGACTTAGTTAAAAACATTAAAAATTAAAGTCATGATGATAAAACAATTCAATATACATTAAGTCCAGGCGCACACTTGCCATATATTAAGCACGACTTTGTAGTCGGCGAAATGCGTCATGCAAAAAGCTGCGATTTTTTAGTCGCATATTCGGGCATTCCAATTTTAAATAATGTGTTCCATTTCGGCGACAAAACAATCGCGCGATTATAAATCACAGGTGCGCGACTGACCTTAAAAGAAATATTATGGTTCTATTTTTGCTTGCCGTGTTACGATATTATGTCTGACACAGAAAAGGTTAAAGACCTCTTATATTAACTTGCTAACAGCTAAAAATACACCAACGTGTAGTTTGCTTATTCATAGCTCTATATAGAAACACACCGAGGTGTACTATCTTTTCCTCTCCAAGTTATATTATTATTTTCATTTCCGGCCTAACGTCCATAAAGGCAACGAAATAATTCACTTATGTGATTTATGGTTTTTAAATGTCAACGCACCTGACTTAACGAATTCCCTTTTACAAAAAATTGTCGATAGAAGTAATTTTTTTCGCAAATTTACAATTTCGTAGTCCAGGATTGCCACAGAGAGTTAAATGTAACTATAAAATTAATTTAGTTTGCACAATCAACTTGAAATCATATCTCAATAGTGTCACTGATAATCAACACACGCATAACCAAGGTCAGTCTACGGTTAGTATCATTGTTTTGACAATCCTGATATCATTTGTGGATTTTTTTAAATTTATATAGCATTGCAATTTTAACTAAAATTTTATGTGAATTTTAAGTTTCCTTGATGTACTCGTATATAAAATGAATATTATCTGATTGAAAGGAACAAATGAGATAACATAAAGGGGAAAGCACAGTACGCACCAGCGTGTCTTTAGTGTGAGCGACAAATAACCAAGCAATACACATGTGTGTCTTTAGCAACCGACAAGTTAACAAAACTGTATTTTAACCCGAAAATTTTAACGTTTTTTAATCTATTTTGTATAGTCATTAGTGTCGACGTTGATAAAATTTGATTAACTAAATGAATTTGTGCACATTAATCATACAAATGATTTTATATTAATTTATAAAAAATATAGATAAATATGAAATGTGTTTCACAGTCATTTTAATGACTTATCATCTACAAGTCAACTTGTGTGTTTTAACAAGTGAACCAGCAGAAATGTAAGAAAAAAACTAAAAAAATATCCGTAACACTTTTTGGGTGCTAAAATTTTTATGAAAATAATATTATTTTAATTTTTCTATGTATACATAGAGAATTATCAGTCTTCAAGTATGTTAATCAGAGAACTCGGTTCTGTATGACAATGGGGATTGAGAACTTAGCCATTATGATTCATTAGTATTGAATAAAATAAATATATCTGTCTGAATTATCGTATATACAAAGTGCAAGTTTTAATTATATAGAATAAATGAATATTCTTAACAAATAAAAGGAATGTTTTTAGAAGAAGAAATGTCTCACTTATCCTGTCACCCATTAGGAACCAAATTAATAAAATATCCCTAAATATTATATAAAATGACAAATAGGGCAACACTCATTCAATCAGTAAAAATTAGCGTCTAAAGGTGCCCCTAGACGATCAATAATATCGCACAATATATTTCTAGGATCATATGCACGTTGCAATATAATTGCACAATAAGAAGTCTTTTACTGACTCCTCTGCAGTCAACATATGGAATAGCGATGAAGCAAGTTGTGTGACCATTGCTTTAGTGATGGCTTTAAAGA
>JAPMAE010009780.1:0-10467 GCA_036584705.1 Rhyacophila sp. 25_7 | reverse complement strand
TGAGTAAAAGTAATTTTCCAAACTTAATTTATGGCCTTTTTAATTGGTTACACTTTGAGTGCCGGACCCTGTACTTTTTATCGATATTTGAAAACCTGACGTGGACCAGTTTTGTTGACTAATTTAACAATAAATATTTAAATAATATGTTTAAAAACTTTGAAAAGATTTTATATATACTCGTATATATTCTTGATCAAAAATATTGAAAACTACACGTTACTAAAATGTAGAATATTTACTCAATCAAAATTTTGGAATTTTGAAATAAGGGACGTGACATGGTTTAAGAATAAATAAGTATAAACACATGTCGACGTTATGGATAACAAAATATACCAATCTACTACTCGTTTCAAGTAAATAAATAAAGTAATACAGTTCATTTAGCTAGTTTCATTTTGGTCATAACTAGTATATCTATATTCGAGATAGTACGAATATCATACATAAAATACTATATCTTTTTATATTCGACTGTGTTTAAGCAAAAGAGTTTAACTTTCACAGAATAAATTTTACAGGAGGCACAAACAACGTTTTTTAATTATTTTTAGTCAAAGTCACATTAACACAAACTCGAAGTAAATAATGACCAATCAATTGGTGTTTTATTTTCCTGATGTAGTAATTAAAAAAGTTATTGAAGAAAAATCATTAAAATTAAGTTTTTTTTTTCTTTCTACACAAATTTAGTAAGTCGTTTTTTTTCAAAATCTAAAGCTGAATTTTGATAATAATTCGTCATTTTCAGCTTAATTCTTCTTGACAAAACGTGTATTTAGTTGTATACATTGTGACTCTCAAATAAAAGTACTTAAAAAAAAAACGAAAAAGAGTTAAGACATTTTGCCTAAATAGGGTCGATATAGTTTAGTGTGAAATTTTTCAGAAAATTTCTAGTTAAAGAGCAATACAATAGTTTTCTGTTTATGTTTTTTTTTCTATGTGATCCATGCTAGAATGGATTAATTGTTATTATACGTTTCAAATTATAACATTGCTATCGTACTCGAATTGTGAAAACATTCAAATATTTTAATGAAATTATTCATACATGCCACGGAGAGAGAGCATCCTTTTAAATAATCCCCATTGCCACAATAGTCGTATATCAACAAGTTGGCATCGACCTGTTGTGCTTTACTCCACGGCATACAAAGAACCCGAATTATATTTTACGTATAAATTGCAAGGTATGATTAGATTGCGTGTTCCACCCGACACCGTCTATGAGAATAATTTCTGTGTAACACGAACGAACTTCGAGCGTGTGATACCGATTGCGGATTGATAGAGTTTTTATTCAAGTGCCGGCGTAAATATACTTAACGTTGCCAAATCGGCCTACAAGTGTTGATAGATATCAACCCGGCCCATTTACTCATAGTAAATTTGTGAGGTTATTCTAAATTGGCGGTAGCAGAAACAGTTAGACAACAGAACTTGATATTAACGCTAATTGAATAAATACCAATTTAGAACACCCGACTGAACGTCAAAACTCAGTTCCCACGAGAATAAACATTTAACTCTATTATATGTAAATACATAAGAACAATAAAATTCTGCAAATACGCCATTATTTTAAATTTATATTAGAACTATATTTGCTAAAACTGTTCTTTTATATAATTAGTTATAACATAATTAAGTTAATTAAGCCTCGATAAAACTTCAATCAAAAATCACAATCGTCAAAATGTTTGCTTCTAAAAAAGAACCAAGACAGTGTTTACGCGATTTTTTTCACAGCTCGTGCTAAAATTTCAAAAATCCCTACTCAATTTAGGTACTCTTACTTCATGCTAGTAGAGATTTTAAAAGAGCTCTTTATCCGTATTTTAGGCCGTCCTAGTGTGGATTTTCTCATATTTTCACGAGTTTTCTATGCAGTAGCTACGCTACTGTATATTAAATATGTTGAAGTTTTTCTCGCTTCAAATTCTGAAACATGCACAGTACAAATTATATTCATAATCACAAGTTTCTTCATTTGGCATCATCACGTCTGGAAAAGTAATTTCTGAAGATAAAGAATGGAATGCGTATGATAATATCGTTCAAAAAAAAGAAAATAAATTGACTGTACTATTTGATAATATCCAAAATGTATGCGGTAAGAAAATAAAGTCACGGGTTAAGTGGGATTATTGAGAACTTAGCTATGAGTTATTGAAAAACACCAAATTAATACCGTGAATATTATATGTACTCGTATTATTAAAAGATAATTTAAGGAGTAAAAGCTTCAAGAAACGCTATTGATTCATGGGGAGTTATTTTGCCATATGACAATGAGGTTAAAGTCATAAAAGAAAAAAATCAAGTTGGACGTCAGTTTTTCTGGATTTAATATATTCTCCAGACTTTCTTCGATTCGATATTTATTTATCTCATTTATTGTAAAATACATTATGTGGAAAAATAATATAATGCTGATGAAGAATTCAATTTCTTTATTGTTTAAAAACCATGTAAGTTTAATACGAAATGTTTTATTTGGATAGTATTGTGGAAATTGAATATTTTTTATATTAAAAGTTATCACATATTTTTTTAATAAATGAAGATAATATAAAATTAAATATTATGACATTTATGTCACAAACAAATATTTTCTGGATATTTTTAAGAAATTTATACTTTAGCCATAAAATTTATATAGATAACAAAAACATTCATAACAAACTTCAATTGATGTTGTCCATATTTAATCAAAATCATTTTTATCTTTTTAACGTATATTCTTATGGTATCCATTCCATATATACAAATATACAAAGGATTTATAGCATAAGAATTTTCATACAACAAAGATTATCTTCGAAAATTTTTACAAAACTATAACAATATACGAGTTTAACCAGGAGTGTCGCACACCAGAGACGTTCTATATTGCAAATATATTCTAATACGTTCATTATCACTGTCTCATACCCTATTTCCACTGATTAAATCTAAAATTGGATGAATCATTTTCTAACCTTTTTTAAAACGTCTACAAGTAAGTCATCAAAATATTTCTTTTCTAATGCTCAATTGACACGTGAAACCAACTTTAACCATCGAATTCTGTACATTATTTGGTAATATATTGTTCATTATAGGACTTGGTGCTTATTTATAAAGTCACTACGAGTATATTAAAACCACAGACGATATTCACCAAACGTGTAACT
Organism: Rhyacophila sp. 25_7; assembly: GCA_036584705.1. NCBI lineage: Eukaryota > Metazoa > Arthropoda > Insecta > Trichoptera > Rhyacophilidae > Rhyacophila > Rhyacophila sp. 25_7. The sequence continues at coordinate 7,285 of JAPMAE010009780.1, read as the reverse complement.
AATACAGAAGTAGGCTGCAGAGAATCTTGAAGAGGCTCGCGGCTGCCGTGTGTTATTTTTTCTTTAAATATTTTCAGAATAAATTAGTACTTAACTACGAATTCATTTATAGATAATTTCAAAATATTAAAAAAAAAATCTCATAAAATACCTTTATTTCGGGTGCATATTGAAAGAAATATAACCATTTTTCTTCGAAGAATAACAATGACAACAACTATGTTTGATATAAATTGCTTCCAAATATTGTCAGATATTTATTGCAAGACTTTTGTGAAAGATGCTATCAACGATGTTTTCTCTTTACCGTTCATGTGAATAACAGTGCCTAATATGTAATACGTCTTACCATAATTTGGTTTAATTCCAACGTTTTCTCATTTGCTTTTAACGATCTAATATATTACGTATAGAAGGGAAAAAATATATTTTTCTTCTGGAAAATCGTTATGTTAACAAACTGGCAGCCCATCTTTAAGTTAATGAAACATTAAAACTTCCAAGATTATGTAATCCGGCTTGCAATAAAAAATCTATATACATAGAATATTAAAATATTTTAGTTTTATATGTAAAAATATTATTTCACATATTTGTAAGCTTCGATAATATAATTCATTCATATGTTTTAAATTGAATTGAATATTAAAATCGGTGAGCTAAACTCTAATTTAAATTTATAAACCAAAACGTAAAATGTCAACATTTTTTTTCAGTTGATACATTATTTACATGTTCACATGTAAGTTGTTTAAAATATAATAAGCGAACTTCATAAACACATATATGACTAATACATTATTGAATATACATTTAAAATTTAGTATATTACTCAATAACACAGTTCTACAAAACAATACCTGTTATTAATTGAAGTCTACGTAAATTACTAATAACAATAAAAAATGTTATTGTATTATAATGCGGAATGATTTTCAGTGACGACAAGTTACGATACGTTAATACGTTTATACTCGTAACTGTCAACAACTGAACGTGCGATACATCACAATAGTGTCAACTTGCGTAGAGCGCCAGTCGTAGAGAGTGCTACGATTTTATGAGATTTTTTAAATGCTTCATTTGAGAACAATACATGTTCATACTGAAGGTTGAAATTTATTGGTGAAAAATTAAAAACCTTTATTCTACGTAAATATTGTTACAGTGTCAATGCAATATGGAGATTTCTATTATTGATATAGTATTAACTGATTTGACATTGATATCGCAATTTTGTTACGCCGTATTATTATTTACTATTATCTACCAATCTTAGTGTTCCTCTTCCGAATCCCGTAGTAGTCACAACAAATTTATATTCGTATTTATAGCCATGACTTGAACATAATATATTTTAACTAACAATTAACGACTCAAGATAATAACATATTCACATTGTTCCATATGCTCTATCTTGAAGAAGACGTAGAATTACAAAAATAAAAAGCTTTGTCATTTTTAAACTAAAACATTTTTTTCATTTTTACTATATGCATTAACTGTGAAATAAAATGAATTATTTTATATTATAATTTATTCTCAAGAACTTAATTTGAGATAAGATGCAAAAAAGTGTTTTACGCAGAAAAAGCTAATAGTTCCATTTAAGACATTATATTTAAAGAAACTTTGTCATATATAATAGAATGATTGCTGTTTTCTAACAAAATTCTCAAATAATATGTAGCATTAACATTTTATAGTATGAAGTAAAAAATTAATGGCTTTTTGAGATAAATCTACACTATACATAATTCATATTCAAAACGAGCAAATAGTCTACAGTAAATATATAAAAAACCTTTTTACGTATTCAAAAATAATACTAAAATAAAACCGACATAAATCTCTATTTCAATATACTTGATGAAAATGCTATCTTCATTAAATTAATTACAGTTTTCATCCTGAAGCGTATCAAACATTTTTTTTACAGAACATAAATATTGTAACATACTTTTGTTTTAACTATTCTTTACACTCGCATCTAAATATATATAAAAACTACCTCTAATGTCGACGCCCGATTACTTATCAATTAAATCTAAATTTTTACACCTTATACAAATATTCAATAGCATAGCAAAGACAAATGTACTGGGAAATAATTAAATGGTAGTAAAATTCCACTCTTACTTAGTCAGTCTGTCAAATCACTTAGCCTCATTCAATTTACCTACTTAGTCATTAGATAAGTACCAGTATAATAAAGTCATTTTCATTTAATATATGATTAAAAATAGAACATGTACTTTGTATTATAATTGTTTAAACAACAGTGAATAATCGATATAAATGAAAATCAAGTCAAATCAAAGTTCAACTCCTTGCAATGACGCGTATAAACAGCGAAGTCTATTTATCACAATTTCCTAATGAGATCAAATAAGCTTATAAAGCTTTTTGTCGAGTGATTTTTCTAAGTTCGTACAACGTACGTTTAATATATATATAAATGTATTTTCGAATTAAAATATTAAGAAACCGAGAGCACAATAATATATAAAAATACTTTCCATCTAAGTAGAAATAATATGCAAATATTAGAAAGAGAGAAATATTATCTTAACAGTATTAACGAAATTTAATATGAAATAAAATGTATTAATACGAGTAATTGTAAAACTGTATGGTAATATAATTTATTTCACTACCAAACATTTTTTTTCAACAATAATAGCAACGAAGCAATGAAAATCCAGTTTCTTATATTACACAAATAACTTTTTTCAAGAGCATATCGCGCATACTGTCACAAGAGTTTATATTTAAAAATATCATTTGTTAAATAGTTGTTCATTGCTAGTGAATTAAAAACAAACATATATTCAATAAATCTCAGCGCAATTGTCGTATTACATTTACAATACCAATTAATTTTACAGATTAATTAATATTCGCAATAAACTTTCAAATACTTTTCAATAAAATAAACTTTTATAAGAAACAAACCTTTAGAATCCTCGGTGATTACACGGCTGAAGATAACAATACACAAGAACTTTTAAGTGAGAATTTTTATTTTGAATATATTTAACGAAAAAGGATTTTCAGCTGCTGCGTCACTTAAAAATAAAAATGCTTTTTTGCACTGAAATAATATTTTGAATGCTTAAAAAACGCGCCAACCGAAAATAATATAATATCAACTTGAAAACTGAAGACGCGGATTTTTTAAATTTAAAATTTCATTTTATAAAAACGTTGTAAATAGTATTTTTAATTTAATAAATGGTTATCTAGGTTTCTTCGTTACTGCGACCTTGTTGATCGGTGATGACTTGCGTAGCTTTTAGGAGCGTTACGTAACGCGTATAGAGTACGCAGCGCGTGCTGTGGAGGAACGTAGCTTCGTGGCGGCTACGAGAATCGCTATAAAGTCGAGAATTGGCAAGGCGACAAGCGACTAACTGGAGACTGGCGAGGGTAGGGGTCGTGCGCAGACGCACCGGCCGCATCACTCGGAGATTTGGCCACTCACCCTCCTGACCATCTTACGTTCATTTAACTCGCAGTCGAAATTCGTCGGGCGGACATGAAAATTGGTACCCACGAGCTCTTTCCTCACGGCACAACACAGACAAAATACTCTATAAAAGTACACAAAGAAAAATCTTCATAGATAACTTCTACGTCTAAATAAAATTCAAATAAAACCACCGTTGTTGCAAAATGTATAAAACCAGCTTTATAGAAATATCAATGCCAAATCTCTTTTTTTTTTTTAATTGTTTGTATATGTGATCTTCGCGGTGTCAATATTTTCTTAACGGTTAGTTGCTTTTTACTAGTATCAGTTGTTGATTATTAGCTCAACTATTTTGGGTCCTAGACTAGGCTACAATTATAAAAAAATGTGACCAGCACGGGATTCAAATCAGCGACCCTCATTTTGATTGTCGGATGCTTTTCGGAATCATGTTTTGACTCAATTATGTGTGAACTGCGCTCATTTTTGCCACGCGCATCGACAGTAATGTTAACATGCATGTCTGTTCCTCTCGCTTGTTTGGGACGCTGCTTAGGCGTGGTGAAACAAAACGTATCTATATCAACAAACCTCACTCCCACTGCTTTCAGCGATTACCAAACTGTCACATTTTTTACAATAACACGCACTCCAAATTCATACACAAAAATTGGTTCTTACAATCGAGTGATTACCCGATACTGCACTTAAAATACAATTTTTAGCATAACATATATTAATAATGCACAATATGAATGAATATTGCGGAATATTTATACAAATTATCTCTATATTTGCGATAAATTTTGCGGATATTTGAAAACATAAACAAAATCAATATGTGCTGAAATATTCTATAGTCATATTACACAATGTTTAATCCATCATAACTACTTTTTTGTCTCATTCATCTTGTACAAACGGTAATACTGACATTGTCCTTACTTCGGTATTCGATATAACGGGATTTATCCTACAAACGTGTTATATATGTCGAAACAAATTAATTCATAATGCCTGTAGTTTGGTGTTAATTACAAATCCATGCTGCATTCATAAAACATCATGAAGGGAAATAGAATTATGGTCAATGTAATAAAATAAATAATCATATTGGGTTGTTTATGGGTACACGTTTATGGCCGTGACAATAAAGGTCGTGCTGTACATATTTAAACATACTATAAATGTATTAATATAATCGTTATTATACTTGAGAAAGGACATTTTTTAGATGGTTATAAAAAAATTACGGAATTTTGTTGCAACCTGTTTTTTATAAGAATAAGATTTATATATAATTTGCGAATCATCCTGGTTGGGCTACGAGCACTAGTTAACTCGTACCTTGCATCGAATACTCTTACATCTTTAGCATACAATACAGTTATAATACTTTTACAAGTGACATAAATATTTTTTTTAGAAAACCACGAGCTTCCAAGGAAGGACTTTTATCTAGGCAAACTAGGCAACTATATTGGACCCATATTTTTGAGCAGATATCTCAAAAATGAACGTCTACACTTATTCAAGTCCTGCAGCATAAAATTATTTTTTTGAACTGGTGTATTCTTTTTCTGAAAATTGTTATAGAGTCAATACTATTTCTTATCAATTCTTTGTGGTGAGCCATTTTTTAAGCTTTATAAAATTTAAAAACAATATTTGTTTCGTCTATTAGACATTTTTAACTGAAATCATAACATTGAAGTGTGTTTTATTCGTATATTATATTTTTCGTTTTACAATGGCAATTGTATGAAGAATTTCAATGTTGTTGATTAAGTTTGATGTTTCACTGTTTTCAAATTTTAACAATTGATAAAAAAGGAAGAAGAAGAAGAATAACACTGTCTTATTTAGCAGTGATGATGATAAAAAGTAATTTGTGGTACAAAGTAGAATGAATATATTTCAGGAAACGTTTAAGAGCAGCACAAATTGAATGTTTCGTCTAAAATGTACATAAAATAAAACTTGTTAATATTTACATACAAAACACATATTGAAGATTTCTCAGAATAAAGCATATGTTAGTTTGTTTATAATGATGTTTTTTTTATGTCTAGGACCCGCTTTTAAAACCTTACAAAGCACACCATTTTTCCTTAATCTGCCACTGCCGCTCTCAATTTCCTGTGCTCGTTTATTTTAATATATTAGTATACACAATATTCTTTTCATTTTAAATATTCTTCTGTACGGTAAATATGTATTCAATTTCCATCTATAAAAGCGTATAGTGAGAGTTCCTTTAATTACGAGTATGTGATATTGTGTTTAAAATTGAGTACCAAAAATTCATTTATTGTATAATACAAGTTATACGTTTGTTTTTCATTACTCGCCTGATGAAGTTTTGTTAGTTCTTTGAATATAATAAACTTCTTTCAATGGCTAAAATATAAGCAGTATATAATGGAACTTCGGGTGATGAATTACTCACAATATATATATAAAATTGATAAAGTAGTCATGGGCTCTGAGACAATGGACCTTTATATTTAATAGTGCGTCATGCTTGAAATGTTTTGCAAACCGGTAAAAATTCTGTCTCATAAAAAAGGAATTCTCAGTCAAAAAGGAGAGTCACAAAAACAAGCATTAATTTATCTTACTAGAGATTAAGAATACGGCTATACCAAATCTCAGATCAGTGGCGTAGCTATAAATTTTGGACCCTCCAGTCTAGTAGCCATTGACCAAAAAACGAAAAGTATTTACCAGAAATATATCTACAGTTTCAACAAAAAAAAATAAGGAAAACATGATATCTGCATTTTACAAAGCTCTTGGTAATATTATAATATTTTTTTCTATTAACCATGTCCGCTCCAAAACGAAGCATATCGATCTCCCCGTGAAGATTTTTTTGATAGATAGTAATAATTAGCTCAACCATTTTGGTCCATGTCCTGATTTCAAATGCACATGACAAACCCCGTGGAATTTTTGACAGCTACGGTATTTGAATCATAGACCCTCGCCTTATGAGTCGAATACGCTATCCACTCGCCTAAGAGGGCGACTATAATAATGTCCCGTTTTAATTAGTAATATTAAGTTACCATTTATTTAGGGCCTTCTAGCGGGCTGAGTTATCATACTTTACATGACTTCTCTGTGGCAGCTGTGCTTCACCCATGGACTTTAAGCGGTCTCCATATTGTATATAGTAATGAGATAATTTTGAGGTGATGTCAATGTGACCGATAGCCGCCAATATTTTGTCGCAGGATCATCAAAGGAGGCAAGTATTGTTGTTTTGAAGTTTGCTCTTCTTCTAACTTGCCCAATGGGATATGTCTCTTCTTGAATTAAAAAATATTATAAAAAAAGACCTTCGGTATTTACAAACTGCCTGCAAATATTTATCAGTTGCTTGTTTGTTAACCAAACTTCTATTGCAACTACGAGTACAACACGACGCAAATCGAAGTATTTTTTTCGGGATTTTTATTTAATTACGAGTTGTTTTCTTATTACATATACAATAATTTAATTAGACTAATTCTGTTATCCTAAATAATAACTGTTGGTATATTGTATTACATACCTTCATCTTAAAGGAAGTTGCCGAACATTCAACTATAATTTAAGCATAAGTACCGATATTTTGCCAAAACTTATTCAATGCATAAATTCAGCGATGTCTTATTAAAATAAATATTCACATATAAAATAAAATGCTAGAGACATCTATTGACACTTCGCTAATTTTTTATGTAAATCCGTATCGGTCAAACCCTAGCTAGCTGCGTGTTTGCATTAATCATCTGTCATCTGTGACGCGGTGTTGTACTGAACTGC
>JAPMAE010009772.1:0-10471 GCA_036584705.1 Rhyacophila sp. 25_7 | reverse complement strand
GATTGGAACGCCATCTCTGTGTCAGGCCGAGAACTTTTCACCTTACCCTCGTATAAAACTTGAATTAAGTGGACTTTTATCAAATTGTGAATAAAACAACTATTTTTTCTAAAATGTGAGAAGAAAATATTTACAAAACACTGTCAGTAATTTTCTAAAATATACCGGTCAATCGATAAAAGATATTCTTTTTTGATAACTAAAAAATAATGGATAAAATATCTAAGTCTTTTTACCTGTATTTTATTGCACTCCTTCATGTGATTGTCCTGAGGAATAGTGTTTGTGACCACTACAGCTTCAAATCCAGCATTGTTGATACGTGAAATCGCAGGTCCTGAGAATATTCCATGCGTTAGTATAGCGTATACCTGAAATTAAAGCAATATGAAAAATTTCAGTTAACATTGTCATCTACTCCTATTAAATACAAATCATTAAAAAAAGATGACTGCAATAGCGTGTCACATATAAGTTAAAAAGTTTTTGTTTTGTATTAAATAAATATAATGTTCAAATAGAGGCAAACCATATTTCATGTCAAACTCCTCACATAACATACATAATTACTATAGTGTTGGAAAAATGATTATTTTTGGAAAGATAATCTCGAAGAATAGCATATTTTTTTAATTAATACCAGTAAATAAAATAGTAAGATACAATATTAGTTACATTAATGCATAGCCGCCAAATGCTTCATGTTGGGGTGTATGTACTAGGACAAATCATACAACAAATTCTAACAGTGATACCTCATATAAAACAAAATATTGTGCTCACATGTGTACATTTCATTTTCAACATATTAATATTAAAACCCCTGCATCAGCGCCAACGCATAGAATTCATAGGGCATGTATTGTGTTAACCATCATCCACGTATTTAGGACAAGTAGTGAATATTGTTCAAAAATATTACTCAATTTGAAATTGATTATGAAGATATAAATAAAATCATCGAAATGTATGCCAGAATAACTGCCAATAACTTGTAAATGTTGGAAAATTATCATTTTTACGCCACTATCGAACAAATGGATAGTGTGAAAGTAATATTATTTTATTCGAGTTTTGTTTTCAGTCATTCACTTGACCTATGCTTTATATCTATGTAAATACACATACACACGACCAAAAAATATTCAAAGTAATAACATTTACATTTGAAACCGGGACATGGACCGAATTGGTTGAGCCAAAAATTGATGATTAATATTTGTAAAATTGTTCTTCACCTTATGGAAATCCATATATACATATTCAGAGCAGATATGGTTGAAAAAAAGACATTTGCATTTAATCGTGATATGAAAGATAAACATGTGGTATTTTAAAATATTTAGTAAATTTTGCCTATATTTCATAAATCCTGTTATGAAACATTTTGCAACCTAAGGCTAAATGAAATAATTTCAATGGCGTCCAGCAATGTTTACCATTTCATAAATTCAATACTAAGCATATGCAGAGAAAAACACAAATGCTAAATAACATGTATTTAATGTTAGAATAAAATAAATTATGCAGTCAAGGATCAATTATTGGTGATAAACTAGTGAACTCTCTAGACTAAAAGAATATTGTTATCTCAGCTAATAAGATGCATAACTCCAGCAAACTTCATATGTGCATAGATAAGGGAGAGTAAACCTTATAGCAAAACTGCATAATTTGAAGCATTATTCTTGAAAAGTCATCGCTTGCCACTTGATATATACAACTTAATTCATATGAAAGCAAAATAATATTTATCTACAATTGATTTTACATATCTTCTATTATAATAGGATGATGAACACAGATAAGGGGTCGTCCATAGGCCACGTAACGCTCCTGGGGCGAAGGAAGGGGTGACCATTAATGTCTACATGGTGGTGGAGGGTGGATTAATTTTTATTGTTACGTAACACTTTTTCCTCTCAAAAAGTGGATAGGAGTTGATTGTAAATTTCATTCCTATTTAATGTAGAAAGTTATGTAACCTTTGAGAAGAGGGAGAGGGAGTCATGCTGAACATGGAGGGAACAATATGGAGGGGGGGAGGGTAAAAAACGTCATGTGGTTTATGGACGACCCCTAATTTGTATAATTGCAATATATATTTAACAAAAAAAAAACATTGCTATGAGCCGATCATTTTTAAAATACAATTAAAAGTAATGTTTTTCATATTAATATTCAATTTTAGATTGAAACGTATGCATACACCTAATGTTATACCTAATTTCTAAATAAATCTATAAAATTGTATTAATCTAATAATTATAACACAAAATCATTGGACTTAATTTGAATCTTTTGTGTTATTGAGATCGTTTGACAAATCACAATGCAAAACATATATCACAAATTTGCTATCGCTGGCATAAAATGACGGCAATAAAAATTGTTACCAAAGCACATAAAAGATTCCAAATAAACATTAAATGAAGAAATCACTCTATTTTAGTCACACATATTGCTTTCATCAGATTATGCTGAAGAATTGTCAATCCGATTCATGTAGTCGAAGAGATTTTTTCATGTTGTGTTGAGATAATTACACATAAAAAGTTTATTTTTAATGTAATCATTGAATATTTTGAAACGAGTTTCCAATAGCTCAACTCTTTGAATGATTCAACAGGAGTTAAAATGAAATCATACAATGGCATGTTTTGCTGCAATTATGTGTAAGCTACAAGTATGTGAGTAAAAATATAATAAATATTAGCACAATAATAAACTTGACTGAAGATGATTTTTATAACCAGAAAAAAGTATGAAGATATTGTCTGAATGATATAGTTTTCTAGGCAAGCAGTCCTGATTTAGAAAGATATGTACGCATTGCTTTTATTATAAGTAAAATATGTGTTATAAGATATTTCGAATTGGGAAATGAGCAAATCGCTATTATTGCATCAAACTGTAAAATTGCCTTTTGATGAATTGTTATTTTAAAATGTGACAACCAGATAGGAAATAATTTTGACCCTCTATAAAATGTTTATCAATATATTGGTAGTATATTACCTTTGTAGCACCAGCTTCGAGTAGTTTACCAGCAGCATGGCATATAGTGCCACAAGTATCCGCCATATCATCTACAAGTATTGCTACCCGATCCTTGACATCTCCAACTAATACCATAGCAGCCACTTCGTTTGCTTTCTTTCTTTCTTTATGTATAAGAGCAAAATCAACATTCAGCCTATCGGCAATAGATGTCACTCTTTTGGCACCACCTGCATCTGGTGAAACAATGATGCTTGTTTGCCATTCTGTTATGTTCTCTTTAATCCATTTAATAACAGCCGGTTCAGCAAACAAGTTGTCGACAGGAATGTCAAAAAATCCTTGTATCTGTGATGCATGCAAATCCATTGTGATGATATGGTCTGCTCCGGCTACAGAGAGCATATTGGCCACAAGCTTTGCCGAAATAGGTGCACGACTCTATCATTATAAAGAACAAAATATTAGAATATCACAAAAATAATAAAGTGATGTTATATAATCAACGAGGATGGACCATATACTCATAAAAGTTTAATCCAAAACATAGATGGAATAAGTACATTAAAACCCAAAAAAAAAACAATATTTTACTTTCACCAAGCGCAGCATATGATAATTAGTAAAAGAGAGATATTAGTAAAAGATTTAATGTTGGATGTTGTTAAAACTTGTTACTGACAATATACTTGCAAGTTTCTACAATAATAAAATATTCACCTATATATAATTTCTTATTTTGTGAATCAAGTAGACAATAGGGAAACCAACCACAACATGTGCAATAACTTCTTTTCCATTACTAGTTTTAAAATCGTTCTAATTTAATGAGTTATTTCTTTAATTGGAGTAAAATTATTAAATATAAGAAATTAGGATTAGGATTTTTGAGATAAAAGAAATATGGATACAGTGACTTCTTTAGTACCACATAGAAATCCTCTTTTGTCTCCTAGTTTTTTTTTCAGATTCAACTATGTTCTACAATGCTATATATAGATTTAATCCCATCATAACTGATTCTGAAGTAACAAGAAATTCTTTTAAAACCAGACGAAAAAGCTCGTTTGGACGAAATATGTGATTAATTGTTACGAAAAACAGTACAGGCGTAATACCTTTGTTGATATTGTAAATACTTTTGTAAGGTCAACTTTTGTGTATTTTCTTCTTTACTTATAAAATTTATATTATGAAATTTTATTAAAAAAGAGGATTTTTGTGCTTGACACAAGTTTGTTTTAATGTAATGTTATTTGTAATTGTTCAAATTTTATCATACAACCAATATTGTTAACTCAATGAAAAAATAATATACAAATTAAAATGTGGTTCTTTGTTATACATACAATTATCTGACAGTATCGCATTTCTCGTGTAAAAACACCCAGAATGACTGATCTATTTTTATTTCAATAAGAATTATGCATCTTTACTAAATTTACAAGATATACAATCCAAAAAGTTGATGCAATATGGTTTCAAGTATTATGTTTGATGGATAAAACAAAATGCTATTTTATGTGATATTTTTAGAAGTAGTGTGAAACTTTATGTGATAATTAATTTTTGTTAAAAAAAAACAGTTTTTTATATACTTATTATTACAAACTATATTTTCAAAATACAAGACCAGTTTTGTACATCATAAGATTTTAAACTGAAAATGTTGTAACAATCCTGTAAACAATCTTGCATTAAAAAAATATTTTGTTCTAAGTAAAAAAAAAACTGTGTTATTATTTGAATATAATGGTTTCCAAGGGTTGATAGTAGATAAAAGTAATTGTTATATATTATGATAATTGTCGCACTATGATTTTACAGTTTAAATTAAATTATCTTATTATATGCTTAATTAAAGAAAAAGTATTATTTTTCATTATGATTTAAATATGTTATTAGTTTTACTTAAATGTCGAAAAAACCAAATAAAATATACAATAGTTACCAAAATATACAAAGAACATGCAATGAGTAAAGATGTGTTTTTATAAAAATAACTATTATTTTTTTTGGAAATTATTTCTGAGTATAGCAATAAAATGAAGGACTGTTAGGAATCAGGAAATGAATAATAAAATGATTTGCAATATAAAATTGAAGAAAATATATCGTATCAAAAATATTGTTTTTCATTTCTCATAAACAAAATGCAGGCTACACTATCGAATCAATATTTTGTTTGATGTTAAATGACATCCTTGTTAGTAATAAAAATATCACTCTGACCATTCAATATAGATAAAACAACTTGTCTAAGAGATGATAAACTTATGACCTCAAAATGTGTGTACTTTGTTTTGAGATATTATTTATTGATGATGAATGAATTTATTCCTAGAGACAATCTAACATAATTAATATATTAAATTTAAATAAATAGACCAATAAAAGGCACACATAATATGATATATTTAAGTCAATGAGTACAATAGGAAATGACGTATATTTTAACAAATGAACATTTTTCAATAGGAGATTGATGCCAATAATTGAAAATTCAGCATATTTTTTTCAACAGCTCTTGAATTAATTACGTAAATATTCTTTTAACTTATTTAGAATAATTGATATTACAGGATACTTAACATTCAATTATTTGTATTACATATATAATTATCAAACAAACCTAATAAACGTACCTAGTTCAAAGTAATATTAAAAAAAAAAAAAATCTGTTTTGGTGTCAAGCCAATCATAGATTAGTACAACTCGGTTGTGATGATGTGATTCAATTTATTTGATGGCTGAAATATTTTGTGAAATCGCAATTCACTAACATTACAAAAGTATGATTACCAAAATGGGTCAAATACAGATTTTTAAAGCAATTACTATAATCCTAATAAACCGCATGCTTCCCAAGCAAAATGTGTTAGTAACAATATCAATTTGAAAAAATCTATTGTCTATGACAATAATTTAATTTACCCTGAACTTCCATTCGTTGGATTTCATCACCTTTGCGACTTTGGAGTTGTCCCCTTCAACTGCAGTCTGTTAATATTGTAATACTGATTGAATCATTATTTTTAAAAAAAAAAAATTGTAAAAGAATGAAATTAGAGTTGAAAAAATATATACAATAAAAATTAACAAGAGAATAGTTTGGGTAATGATGCATGTAAAATATTGAATGCAGCATGAATTACCTTATCTTTTTTATCTTGGCGAGCATAGGGGAAACAAGGAATCACAGCAGTAACGCGAGATGCAGAAGCAATCTTACAGGCATTTATCATAATAAGTAGTTCCATTAAATTATCATTTACTTCACCACTTCCACTTTGCACAATGTAAACATCTTCTCCTCTGACTGACTCCCCAATTTCCACGCTACGAAATTCATTAAGGGATAGTTTTTTTTTTAAATAATAAATAACGCTATTTTAAAATAATAAATAGAATATGTCTATAAAATAATGCAACGTTTCATAATGCGATATTAAAATAAAATATTTTGCTTATTGTCATAATTTTAAATAAAATTCACTTACCATGTTTCCAAATTGCTGAACTTTTTGGTAACAACCTTACCAAGATCGATTCCCAATCTGTCAACAATATGTTGAGCTAAAACTGGATGCGAGGTTCCAGTGAAAATCTTAATGTTCGGCATTCTTTTACGAAGTTCTGTCGAAGACTTACTATCCGTGACATCCAAACTCTCCGAACAAACGATATCTGACGCTTCCGAAATCATTAATGTTCTAATAACTATCACAACATCCAGCAACTATTCAATTAATCTTATAGTGTGGTCAGCATAGAAACATCGTAAATCCCTATTAGAAATAAAACATCCATGGTTTTCACATTATTATGAAACCCAAAAGCCAGCGCAGCGAATCGTCAACTTACTGCATAAATAATTATCATAGTTATAAAAAAATGAAGTAATATAATGAATAAAACAATAAAGATTAAATATTACAAATTACAAATTAATCAAACATAATACAAAATGTTGAAATTACAAATGGAATATCATTTGTTGGTGGGCCAGAAAATTTGTTAAAAAAGTGTCCGTTGAATTTCAATAATTCCTGTGGACCACAAATTTTATCTTATGAAAAAACTTTCACGATTAATAAAATAATATATCTTGCCTCGTTTAGCACGGTTCTATGATTCCACAAAAACGTAGAGTAATACATATCCATGTTATATGAGGTTAGAAGTTCATAGAAATTTAGGATATGCGTTCTGTTATGCCCAAATTCCACACGTGTAATAATACATTAATTCAATGAATACGGAATATTCATTTGGACTACAGTATCAATAACAAATTAGACTTATCTAAATATCATTTAAATAGAGTAAACAAATCATGGAGGGCGATTATATTATTCTTACAAAATTTCACAGCTAAACATTTTACAAGATGTGAATTTGCGACCTTATTAAATTTATATATTGTATAAGGCAAATATTGAATCCAGAAAGCAGTCAAAAAAATATCAGACACAAGCACACGCCAGTCGTTCGTCCAGGTCTTCACTGTTTCTTGTATCTGTATTTGTTATAATTAAGAAGCATTAAACTCAAACTAATATAAAATTGAAAATAAAGAATTCATTCATATCGAGTGCTGTTCGCCAGTGATCTGGGTAGGCGTTTTTAAAATACCAAATATCCCTCTGAATATAACAACAGATAATTTTGATGGCGGCGTTGAAATAGATTCATGTTCCCTCGGTAGATGTATCAAAGGAAAATTCGATTTAATTGCGAAACGCCGTATATGAGTGAAGTGTCAAGTATTACTCATTGAGAGCAATACCTCAGTTCGAAATCATCATCCAGAGAGTCCTTACGAGTATCGACAGTTGATATGTATGTGGGAAAAGTTAATTTTCCACAACGTTAAATGTATAAATCCTGTTGACGCATTAGTGAAGACAGCATCACGTGGCAAACAACATCAAGAATCATCTTACATCGTTCGAGACGCTGAATACTAAACTTTTAAGGGAGCCAAGAACTTTCCCAAAATCGATACAACATGTAGCAGTGAAGAAGCAGCGGCAGTTGGTTTTGTGAGCGTGTCCTGTAAAATATCGACTTTTTTTTTCTTTAAATTACACAATACACGATCGCTTTGGTTTACAAATATTGCTATTAATTTTTTTATCATATCTATCACATTCGTTTTCTTCATATTGTTTTATTTAAACCATTAAAACCATTAAAAATCCTTAGCTCATCTAGCTACGGAACTATTACGGAATAAACGAATAAATACCACTTAATCAAAGAATAACGCTAACCTCACCAATTTAAAACTATGCGATCTCGAAAATACCGTTGACACCGTCATATTTGACTGACCTCCTTTTATGCGGTAGATAAAAATTATCTCAATTCATCACAGGCTTGAAAATGAACCATGATAATGTTATAATCAGTTGACAAATTAATTTTCAAGAACGGCTCATTATTTAGTCGTTTGAGATTTTTACATAGCTTTATGATTTTGATCAACTGTTAAAAACCAATGACATGCGGAAGATTTTTTGTGGGGGCATGAAATGGAGAATAGCATACTATTTTCTTACATAAAGATTACTTTTTCGGCAGAAACAAAAACATTTACCGCCCGGCTTATTTTTCTATGAGTAATTATCAATTTACTTAAAAGGAAATTCTAAAATTGAGCTTAGTAAGACTATTTTCTCTAAACGAAATTATAATTTTTTTGGAGGAATCAAGGAGGAGAAATATTGCCTTAATTTTGAAAAGTGACAAATTTTTATTGCTTATCAAGCCCATGTGAATGTTTGAATTACATATAGTAAATTAATAAATTAGTACATATTCTGAAATAAATACTATTATCGTACTCCCACTTTCTATGTCTATAATTTTAGTTTTTTGTATGAAATTTGACTTACGACCATTTCGACTTACGTCCTGGTGGCGGAACAGAACCCCATCGTAAGTCGAGAACTAACTGTACACGAATTTCTTGCAAGTTCTGCGGATTGAGAACACGACTCGCCTGTCCATAGATATTCGAAGATCCATTACAAATAAGTATTTATGGCTTGGCAACATCGTGTCTCTAGTTTCTTCATCGTGAAGTTGTCTTTGGTAACTTGGAGTATGTATCATGGTGTGTCGGCTTAACTGCTCGTCTGTGTAAACTAAGTCATTCTGTGCGAAAATTTCTTTTTCACCTAAATATGGCAAATATAGCTGTTCAACGTATTCAGAGAGAATTCCAGGAAGTCATCAAAAGCGAAGGGGTGCGTTATTATATAGACTTGCTGTTTATTTGTAATAACCAACAGACCTATTTCGATGGCATAAGTAAAAACAGTGATATGGCTGATTTCCATTCATGATTTGCGTATGTTCCTCGAATTTCAATCGTTGTCTTTGTATTCAGTATGGAAGTGGGGTCACATTAAATTCGGCGATATCTTGCTAAATTATGACGATTCGATAATAATCTGTTTCATTTTCAACATGACTGCCACAATATTTTAATCGCAAATGTAGTCGAAAATGTAAATAATAACACTTTTTTAATACACACATGTAGCTTGCTTAATCATATATTATATTGTGAATCTATAAGTTAAACAGCGCTAATTTCGAAATTACATTTCACTTCATTTTACTAATATTATTCAATGCATTTTTGGATGGGAACGAATGAGTGTGTTGAGCTTCATAATTTATGTTTAAGTAATCTGTTAATCCGTGTTCTTATCATTATCGCCAAAGAAATTAAACGAGCTATCAAATGATTTATATATAGTTTTGTTTCTTGACTTCAAAATCAATTCATACAGTATGAACTGATTGATGACAAAGACTTGCCCAGCTTTTAATACGAATTAAGTATTTAAAAATATGCGATACTTGTGACACAATATTTTTGAAGCAAAGAATCAACAAATATTAAAAGTCATATAGAACTAATAGGTAGCCATTGTTCGTTTTGCTGATGAAGACTCCGCATAAGAACATTATTTATTTTGCAAAGAGCTCTGAAATGAATTACATGTGAGAAAAATATCAAAATAGTAGATTATTTATTATTACATTCGATATTCAATGAAATTTTCAATTTGCACATCTATTTGTGTGGTTAGTGCTTAGGCGATGATAAGTAATAGAATATATTGATTTCTTATGTGAAATGACAAAATCCGACTGTATAAATTACATTCTTCTGCATATATCATGATGCATTGAGGAACTGTAGATTATGGACTCTTTTTTTCTTTACACTAAAGTACTTTGACTATCTTGGCATAAAGCTTTGGATAGATTATTTGAGCTTCACTATTGAGTGTGTATATTATTGATCAAAATGTACGCAAACTACACTAGTTTCATGAAAAATGCATACATAGCTGATATACTTATATAGGGTTTTCCAATAGGGACTTCCAAACATTGACAGTTGGTAGCGGCCATATTGTTGAAGCGACATCTGTCAAATTGGCTGTCA
>JAPMAE010009767.1:0-10472 GCA_036584705.1 Rhyacophila sp. 25_7 | reverse complement strand
ACTATAGGGATCATAGCCACAGACATTCATTTTTATATATATAGATATAGATTTAGGTACTTATTTTCATTGTGCATATTTAATAAATAAATATATTGATAAAACATGTATTACTTCATTTGGCAACACCGTCATTCCTCTCGCCTCCGATTCTCTCTATTCATACTCCCCCTCTACCTCCACATCGAACGCATCTCATTCCTCGTGCTTCTACATGGTTGAGAAAAAAAGATATAAATATAAGCGAATGAAAATTATAAATATTGTGACAAACTAAAATCTTCTCAGTTGAAACACATTATAGAATACGGTAAAACTTCGATATAATGGACAAATGTGGGTAGGGGTGTCCGTTATAGCCGAAAATCCATTACATATAAATAGGTTTATCGAACACGTTTTTTTATTTTAAAAAAATAAACACCACAAATGGATTTAAAATATTTTGCAAATTTAAACGATGATGAGGTAGTTATGAAAACATTAATTCACTGGTGTGAAACTATGTGTGAATCAGCGACCAGCGTTGCAAATGTTAGTGCAAAGTTCAGTCTACGAAAGCAAGATGGTATTATGACTCGAATTTAAGTATGAAAGGTGTGGCGTGATTATCGTTTGCAGAACATTATCTGAAAGCAGTGGCACTTGGATTAAACATGTATAAATAACATTAAACGGATGCTTTTAACAAATTTCACATTTGATCGTATATTTTGTCCATTATTTCCCAAGTTCGCTATATCGATGTTCTACTGTATTTTGTTTCTATTTTTCTTTTTTAATAATTATTTTATTGAAGACACACTCAATCGAAAAAACATTAATTCAATTAACGAGTTCACAGTTTATTGTATATTTATGTTTGTATCATAAATGAAAATACTAAAAATAGTTCGATTTTTCTATACATGTATTCCAGTTTTAAAAATTCCTTTCGTGACCAAATTATAAAAAAAAATGTTTGTTTTCATTGGTGCAATATATAAGTGAAGAGTTGTTCGAGGACCTCAGTGTTGACGCGTGCATGAAAAATCTTTAATTTCTTTAACTGGTCCGAGAATTATTAAAAATATTTCAATAATCTATACACTTTAAACATCATGATGATTAAATGCGATCCTCATTTTTTTATTTAGCTTTTTTGAAAACAAACTTCTACAATAATAAAAATTCTAAAACAAATGATCCAGGTAAAGCAAAACATCCTTATAGGCACCCAAAATATCCTACTTGTGGAATGTCCGTTCATCGAATATTTTTTTTCCAGTAGCCAATGTTTAATTTGGTTTCCAGTTAAATAAAACTGTATAGAAGCCGCACAGCTTTCACTTGTTTCGCACCAAAGACTATCTTGAAATCGGGATCGTCGATCGAGCAAATTCCTAAATTAATTTGGTTTTTACGTACCGTTTATATTTTAATATCGCCGTATAAAATATTATTTTTATTTATTAACCATATCCACTCTGAATCAAAGCATATAAAGCTCCATAATGTGACGATTGTTTTTACAGTTTTGTTACAAATTGTTAGTTAGTGATTATCTAACAAATTTATTTACGATGCAAAAATACATTAAACGTAGCACAAAACCAAAAAAATAACTGCAATAAATTGTAATGTGTCGATGATACCTCCTTTTAAATGCATTTATTAAAAAATTGACATCTTGCTTATCGTAAGGCAGTTAATTTTATATTTTTGTGCCGTTTTTTCTTAATAAAAACTTCACCATATAGTGTGTATTTGGAAAACAATTATTTCACTAATTAATTTTCTTTTGATAAGAAATAAAAATTCTCCAACTCGAAACAAAAGCAAACGAAGGTAAAATATGGACGATGTTAATCAATATTTAGAAGACATAATGATGAAAATACCGTCCAAATAGATACTTATCAATTTTTTTTTACTTTCTTTATAAGTGTGTGTTTTTGTTTCATAAATTTATTGGACAAGTTAAGTCCATTAATCTATTATAACACAAATATTGGTGATCTTTTAATGTTAAACATTTCTTTGTTTAAGCTGTACATGTTTCCATGGTTACGATTTCCAGTTTGCATTTACAATTAATAGATAAGAACACTTAATATCGCAAATGTCTTTTATACTGGCTATAACATAGTTTTACAGGTTGGGCCTTTAGACACCCTGTCCGTACTTCCCGGCTGCCTCCTTCTTTTACATCCCTCGTTTTCTTCATCTCCAGTTTTTCCAACTTAACGCCACCCCCGCCTTTTTCTCAGCCTCTCCCAGCTTTCGTGGAGTTTGATTCGGTCACGACTTTTTAACAAGAAAGAATAGAGAACAGAAAGACGGTATATAAAAATGAATAACGTTCAACAAGTGGGTAAGGGTAGGTTATATTTATTTTCAAATTACGTGTTTAAATTATAGAATTTGTAGGGTATATAAATACATTTTCATTGTATTCTAATAAATTCTCAAAATTAAAATATAAAATTAAAAATATATCACTTTTAAAGCATTTAATACTCCATTATTTTCATCCAAATAATTATATTGAGTCATTTTACTCGTACTGTAAAATAAACTACCTCTACATAACAATTACTGTAATATATTATCGATTTACTGTTATTTCTATATTTTAGCCAGATATGTTAATATTTTTCTGCAATAGTTTGATAGACAATACGTCTATCTGCTGAAAAATTGTTCCTAATGATACTACTCATAATACGGCTGTCCAATTTCGAAACCTAGTAAGTGTTTCAACACAAAATGTTCAAGACGACCAAACTGGTCAGGAATTATTGACAAGAATATACAGGAATAATTGCGGTGAACGGAACAGGAAAACAATATCAAAACCGGTATTTACATTTATCAATTTCATTATCTAGTTATTAAGTATTAGTTACTAAGTTTTCATACGTTTTCTTAACTAACTAAGTTATGAAGTTGTTTTGGAGAAAAGTATTGTTATTTGCTAGGTTTGGAAAAAAATATTTTACCCATATAGAAACTGGTTTCATATTAAATATCGACAGTAAAATAAGCATTATAACCTAGTAATATAGAATATGCATTAAAACGAATTTTCAAAAAAATTTCAGTCACTAGGTTTTAAAATTGGGCAGTTGATTAAGACGCAAGTATGTTTCATTACGATTACCTTGTGATATTACGCAAACGATAGAAGACTCATTTTCTTTGAAAGTGTTATATGCACCTGTTGCCTTCATAGGAAAATGAATAGTGTACTTGACGAGTCCAGAGTAATTAAGTCATTTTTGACCAACCATTTTTTTGCACAGTGTCAAATACTTACCAATAAAAAATATCAATCGAATACGAACATAAATTCTATTAAAAAAACCACGAGTAAGTCAATCTACTTCCAAATTATTTCGGATATTTTGTATTCATCTGTTTCTCAGTTATAATATGTCTTATCTACAGCAAGTTTTTGAAAATATTTTGATAAACTAAAAGTGTTTTACTATCTACTTTGGAGTATCAAATTGATGTATTAATTTGTAGACTTTCGAGCTGAATGTCTAGGGTTGAAATCAGCAAAAATAACACAAGTATTTTTATGTACATTTAAAATCAGGATATGTAACAAATTAATTGAGAAAATAACTACATATTATTAGTAGTAAAAAATCTGACAGAGCAATTTTCACATTGCAAAGATTCAGTTTATGTTGGCCATTTTTTTATATATTATGGAGAATACAATTTATTATTTTAACGCGTTCGTAATATGAGGATACAAAAAATTAAAAACTTAAAAAGTGAAAAACATAAAATATATAATATTTAATGAAGTCTAGCGATTGAGCTTAATAGATTTCATTATCCAAAATTAATTCAAAGAACAAAATTTTCCTAAACTCAAGTTACCAAGTGGAAGAAATCAATATCCAAGATAATTACATTGAACATAGTCGTTGTCGTCCGTATTGGTACAACTACTGGCAGATTAGTTCTACATTTAGAGATGAATGATAAAGATATGCTTTGTTTCGGAGCGGATATGGTTTTCAAAAAAATACCATCTATAAATTATTATAAAATTATTATTATTCTTATATTCCATGAAAATAATAATTACAATTATAAATTAATTAATAAATACGGCATTTTTAAATCGTAGTTTTGTTGTAAAAAACGGATATATCAAGCGTCTAGTTACAAAAAGCGATATAAGCTCATTTTGTCGCAATCGGAAAAAAAATACGTTCACATTCTACGCATAATTTTATACTATATGTGACAATTTTATGTTCCAAAACCCAATATAAATTTATGAAAAAAATAAGAAATAAAATTTTTATGCAATGAAATATAATGTTTTAAATCTGGTTGATTCAGCGTACAATTAAATATTTATTTCATTTTAATCTTTATCAGCAAATAAACGTCGTATTTTGTTCTAATTTAAACATATAATACGATGAAAATAAAAAATCTTAACAAAAAACAAAATTTAACTTTGAAACATAAAAACATTGTTTGCCGAAAATCTTGAAATGTGCTCATATAGGTTTTTGTAACTAGACGCTTCATATAAGCCAAGACGTCAACCATAATTACATCGTCTACATAATTAATTTAGTCTACTAGCTAACCTACTAGGAAAATCTAATTACAAAAAACCACATTCATCTCTTAAAAATAATTTGTAGACACGCCCAGTTTTGATTGTTGCGGCTGATTAAAAAAAAATGAATATCGAAAATTTCTTTGATAGAAAAAATTGAAATTGTTCGAAACGAAAAAAAAAAACAAAACACTGCTCACTTGAGCAAAAATCATTCGGTGTACAATTTTGTCAATAATAATTTAACTTGATGTATTTATATTTGCATTTCCATTGAAAATAATTTCTGGAAGTTTCTTAAAAATAGATTCGACGAAAATAATATTATTTTCAATTGTACTTCCGCATTTAATATTGTACGTTGGCAGAAAGTGGCAGCCTGATTTGTTTGTAACCTGTTGACTGTGTGTTGAGCTTTACGATTCCAACAAAAGCATACAAACATCTTTCAACATACATGTATGTATAATTGGCTTAACACTATTCAGAACAAGCTTTTTAAGTATTAGATTATTTTTGTATAAAAATACGTTTATTTTCTATGTAAATTAGTTATTTCCGGTAGAAATGAGAACATTCATTTGTTTAAATTTTATTCATTAACACGTGTTTTATAAATATATAGTTTTAACCTTTTCCGTGACTAGAATATATATTATAATATCAAAACCCCGTAACTTTTTGAGCATAAATGCAATATAATATAAATATTTAATAATAATATACATATATGTGTATAATTATCTCTTTTAAAAACATATCAAAAGTTTATTTGTCATGATTTTAGTTTTTAATGAAAAGTTTTTTTTTTTTAATTTTGAATCATCCAAAATATATCACGTCAAACAATGCTAACTACAAAAATTCAACTTTTTAGAAGAGCCAAAAAACTTTTTTTTTTATTTTCTTAGAACTCAACAAAGGAAATGTTTATTTAAAACCTAATGTTCAAATGTTATAATCTGTTTTTTGATCATTTGATTTTTCTTCTGACAAGAACAGCTTATACAGTCCTTTTATATTAAACATAGGCAACTTTATATAATTAACTTTAAACTTTACAGATGATTTACGAAGAAACTAGAAACGGTTGACATATCGTTAGTTGACAATTATGTAGCCAAGAACGTAAAATAACATAATCACAGATTTTAAAAAAACGCAATTTTGTAGATGACGTTGTTTGACTTTAAGCCTTCGATATGTTTATTCATTTGTATTGTAGCCAGGATACGAACCCGAAACGGTTGAGTTAATAATTGACAATTATTACTCGTAAAAAGAAGCTGTCTAGACAATCTTCACATTGTGAAGCTCCATATGCTTCATTTTAAAGCGGATATGGTTAAAAGAAGAAATATAAGTCTATGTCCAGTGAATTGCTTTCAAAGTTGAGTGAGTTAATTAGTCCATGTTACTTAATCGGTTAAGGCTATTTACTTACTATATAATCTATTTACTTTAAACTCACCACACCCGCACTGAAACGAAACATATGGATTTTCTCGATGTGAAGATTGTTTTGAGAGATTTTTTTACGAGTAGTAATTGTCAGTTATTAACTCAACCAATCTGGTCCATGTTCCAGTTTCAAATTCGCATGAAAAACGTGTACAAATTTTGCCAGTTACGGGATTTGAATCCTATTCCTTCAGCTTGCGATTCGGATGCGCTATTCACTCACCTACGAGGGCGACTATTATACTAAAATAATTCATCAGTTTTATACACGATTTATCTTTTATTACTGGAATTAACTTTTATGCATTTATTGGCTCTATGATGTATTTTTTCTTCAAAAATTTTACCACAACATGCAACTATGATGAATATGAAGCATTTAAAATGTTCAAATGAGATTTTTTTTTCATAACTACAACAATAATAATTATTCTTTCAAAACGTTGCAAAATAGACAGTGATAACGAATCAGATTTCAGTGATGCTTGACAAATATCTTTTACAGACTATATAGCTTATGCGTTTCTCAGTTATTTCGCATTAAAGATCATCTGCGTTAAACGCAGTTTGAAATTATCATAGCAAGAATATATTAAACATGACAGATAATGCGACTAATTATAAAGACATCGTTAATTTGTCACATTTTATGGACGTTGTCTTTGACAAGCTTCCAAAAAGGTTCTTAAGCATTAGTAATATTAAGTGATCAGATAATTACAGCCCCTTATGATTTTTCTGTGCGATATCTACGCCACTGGCCTTGCCTCAATTATATACCACGTATTACTTTAGAAGGTTTCTACCGCTTTCTACGTGGCTTGCATCATGGGCGGGAACGTTCTACGACAAGAAAAAAAACTTGTGCTCAGTCATGACAAATGCTTAAAGAAATCTTTCGATTTTATTAAATTTGAAATACTTTAGGTATTTAAAGAAGTTTATCTATTTTTAAATACTTGTAAAAACTAGCTCTTAACATAGTACGGATGTATTTTCTCGATGATGGTAGAATATTAAAAAACGTCTGAACGTAAAACAATATATCCTGCACCCTTTGGAGAGGGCGGCAGGGTGCCCTAAGAGAACGTCGGGAGCCTTTGGAGGTCAGGTACTCCCCCAGGGGCCTTTTATGCCGCCACCCTACACCCTTAACTAACTCAGCCACTTCAATGCGGGGGGAATTGAGGGGGTGTCGAAATTAGAGTCCTGCGCGGTTTTCGGGCCGAATTATTGTTTCGTAATAATGACAAGTGAGTCAATATTGATTCTTGTTTAATAAATTTGTACTAGAGATTTAAGAAGTTGCATTTAATGTGGTTATTTCAACTACATCTATTTCCAGGTGGAGAATATATTGAAAATTGCTTTGACAGTAGTTTTTTTGAAATTGTCTACAGAATGATTTTCGTTAAAATAGATAATATTAAAAATTCTTGATTCTAACAGTTTCAATTTCTTCTGTCAATAATGTTATAATTCCATAGTAATAGCTAAAACTGGACTTGTTCACATTTTGTTTTTCTGAAATATCTGAACTTTTTTATACATAACATGATTTCCCCGATCAATGTTAACTACGACTAGAACAAAATAGTTATGCGGTCAACGTCTTAGGCGCCTATACATTATTTTTTAACCAATGAAATGCTAGGTGCGAGTTAACTCGTACAACTTAAAACGTAGTTTGCTAGACAAATTTGAGTATTTTGGATGATTTAAAATTTGGAAACCCATATATATATATAACTATAATATGATCAATAAAACAAAATCATGCAAAATAAACATTCAATATACTTTTAAAAGAAATATTATGATTATATTTTTGCTCAAACCTTAACAGCTAGTCAGATTGTGACATTATGTCTGGCACAGAAAAGATTTGTGATATAACTGTAAGCCAAAAAAATCCGTATTGACGGAGGGGAATATTTTTAACTTTATTCACTACGAAACAAAACATATGGAGTAATAATTGTCAGGAAATTGACTGCATATATTCACGGTTGCGTGTACGATGCGCGTCCAAGTACACACACGCGCGCATAGTGATACCATTTCTTATGACTTCGCTACAACCAGGTATAAAATCAAACGTGGGAAATAAAAAAACTTCGCTTTTGTGAATGGTCAGGCAGTCGACGGCGCACAATCGCAGTTGTGAGTACTGGTGTGGGTGAGTGGTCACCGGTCCCTCGTTTGTTCCGTTTGTTTACTGAGCTTCGAAAACAGTTACCTGCTGTGAATTCTGGAAGTGCTGTGGTATTACTATACACAAAATGAGGTGATAAAGGAACGAACCATGGAGTGAAGAGTCTCTCATCGAATCTAAAGTAAAGTTGAGACGTCTAACTTGGCTTGGCCATGTGCTGAGAATGCCTGAATCGCATCTCAACCAGACATGCCTTTTCTTCAAGCCAATCGCATTCCGTCGTCCAGGGAGGCCGCTGAATACTATATACAGGATGTATTCGTCGGAGTTACCGGATGCTGGCATGACATAAGAGGAAGAAAAAAGACTGACCAGTGACAGGTACTCATGGAGGCAATGTGTGGTGTCTATATGCTCCGGCTAAGGGACGTGACATGGTTTAAGAAGAAGAAAAATAAAAAAAAATATTTTCAAATTATTACTATTAAATCGACCCTGTTCAGGAAAAAGAGGTTACTCCTCAGTTTTTTGAAAAGTGCCTCTATTTAAGAATCACAATGTTCTGTCAAAAAGAATTATGCTTAAAATGCTGTATTATGAGTATTATCAAAATTCAGCTTTAAATTTTGAAAAAAAATGACCTACTAAGTTTGTGTGGAAAGGAAAGAAGTATTAACCTCCAACTTGAATCATTTTCCCTTCGATAACTTTTTAAATTATCATATTAAGAAAATAAAAGATCGATTTATTGGCCATCATGCACTTCAAGTATGTGTTAATGTGACATTGACTAAAAATCATTAAAAAACTTTTTTATGCCCTTGTAAAACTCTTTCTATGGGGGTTAATCCTTTTTATATAAACACGGTCAATATAGTATGTGATTGTTCAGGGTAAGTTTTGTATAATATAACATAAACATTGTTTATAACTTTATATGAATCCACTCTTAAAAAAAACATCTGTATTTATAAGAACTTTAATGAAGTTTGCACGTGAGAACATTATTCACTTTATGTCTTAAATGGTTCCGGTTTGAAATAAATTAAGTCCATCTTGTTGTATTCTATAAATAAATCGTTCCACTTGACGTGTTTAATTCTTTTCAAGATCCGTGAGAAACAGGACAGAGGGCAAAAATTATATACAAGTAATATAATTTTGCATTATAATGCAGACGAATAAAAACATTATTTATTGTAATATAAAATTTAGAAATAATCATGAATTACTTAGCTATGTATTTTTTTAAACTGTAATTTAGGGTGTAAATGAGAACTTTACCGTTCTGGATATTATAAATAGTATACCATCCTCGTAGGTGACTCAAGAGCTGAGAGTCTAAATTTTAAATCCCGTAGTTGGCAAAAATTCTACAGGTTTTTCAATGTGCATTTGAAACTAGGACATGTTGAGCTAATAATTAACAAATAAATGCACCCCACGAATAACAGTAATGGGCATATTTTTGGAATATTGAGTTAATCATACGAAAATGATAAGTGTGTGAACATTTTAATTAATCGATAAGGTTTATCTTTCACTCCTGGACGATGCTGTAAGGTTTTGAAAATTGGTTTTATCCAAGAACAACGAAAACTAACACAGAGTCGTCTATATATATTGATATTAAGTATACAGAATTTAATACTCTATCTCCAGTTGGGCTTTTGCATTAAGATATCTACGCCACTGTTCGGAATTCATTATAACGAAATCAAACTTGTATAGGCTTTAACCGATTAAGTGGTCAAAACGAGTTATCTAGTACAACTTAGAACGTAGTTTATTGGACAAATTAAAATATTTACGATGATTTTAAATATGAAAACACAGAGATATGAATATAATATCTAACCTTAAAAATAAAGTCATGATAAAGAAACGTTCAATATATTTTTTAAAGAAATATTATAAGGTTCTATTTTTATTTAAAAATCAATTATGTCTGTCATAAAAAAGGTTAACCAATTAATTGCCAGAAACGAGTTAACTCGCACAACTTAAAACGTATTTTGCTAAACAAATTTGAATATTGTGGGTGATTTTAAATATCGAAATGCTGAGATATGACCATAATATGTTCATTAAAAACAAAGTTATGACAAATGAATATTCAATATACTTTCAAAAGAAATATTAAGGTTGTATTTTTGCTAAAAATTCACACCTTTTCGGGTTGTGGCATTATGTCTGGCACAGAAAAGTTTAAAGATTCGCGAAATTTCTACGAATCCTTCGCGAAAGCTCGCGGCGCAGTGTTCTACTCTATCAATTCCA
>JAPMAE010009758.1:0-10478 GCA_036584705.1 Rhyacophila sp. 25_7 | reverse complement strand
AGTATTTACTAAGTCGTCAGTATTGAAATAGAAAAAGGTTTTTTTTATTGTTCTCAAATAATAAATGTAGCCTTCGTAGATGAGTGGATAGAGCATCCGACTCGCGGGCCGAGAGTCTAGAGTTCAAGTCCCTTAGCTGGCAAAATTGCACAGGTTTTCATGTGCGTTTGAAACCAGCGCATCAACCAAATTGATTAATCTAATAACTGACAATTATTACATGTAAAAAACTGTCAAAACAATCTTTACATTCTGGGCATTCATGTACTTTGTTTCGAAGCGGATATGGTTAAAATAAAAAAAGAATAATGAAAACATTGCCAAACTCATACTTCATATCTCTATAATTATTTTAATGATTTGATTTTTGTATAGCATAAATTAAATTAAATTAAATTACAACAATTTTCTTTGAACCAAAAGATTTTTAATTTCGTGCATAAAGACTTACTTTAATAATGTCTGATAACAAATCATTTTGCATAAAAAAATATATTTAAAATACACCTGTTACTTTGTTATACAAATATTAAAAATATTAACTCAAAAACTTATTAATAATATATATGTCTTAACAATAATTTTTAATCCTGAAATCGGTCTTTGTACACTAAGCTTTAATCGTTATTTTTTTAATATAAAATGTAAGATGTTATTCCAAAAATGTAATTATAAAACAAATTGAATTATTATATATTTAATTACTTCATTGAGAGCCACTTGACGTGGAATCGACCCAATGCAGCATGCCTGCTTGAGTGAGCTTACAAATCGACTTTAATCTTTGGACTACATTAATCTATTATTTGCGTTCCAACCCGTCAGCTTTCGCTGTTTATCCGTCTGTAAAGAGAGAGATAGGAACACATAGATAAAGATAATTTCTGTCCATAAGCTTAACTTGTTTAAACACATGCAATGGCACTTGTGATAATTGCTCCTAATTCTACTGAACATGAAAGAAAACATGAGTGATAAAACTTTTGCATGTTTGCTACACTTAGTACCTTTTTTTACAACTCTTACATACATTGGTTATAATTAATTGTGTATTAAGTTTATACAAGAGCGCTTCTAGTGTTTGCAGTAAGGATGATTACATTTAACCTCTTCAGAGTGAGTTTTTAATTACGGTTGCACACTCGGGTGAAAGTTTTTATTAATCTAGCTTTAAATTTGAATTTTATTAAATGTATGTAATACTATCGTTTTATTATGTTTATTTGATGCAGAAATAATATATAATAATGAGTATTTTATTGCTTGAAACTTGACGTACATATACGAGTACGTGTATACTTCTTCAAAGTGAATTTTGAGTGGACATACCCTGGACAGGTTAAAGCATTCAAATACTTTAGTTAGGTAATCCTCCACAAACTATATTATCATTTCTACTCTATTCTATAATATATAATACATATAATGTAATGATATCTTAACAGATTAAAAGTATCAGCTGTTAGTCTGTTACATATTTTTTTGCTAAGTAATTGTATCAACTCTCAGTTCTTGGCGAAAACGCATCACTTTGAAATAATAACATAGTTTTCTATGCCTATTTTTATAGGATGTAAAATTATGGATGAAACTGGCCGATCAATGTCACACCAAGATAATACTCATAAAGTATTAATGAACATCTTAATTTTCTGTTTTTCTTGTTCCTGATCGATTGACATATAATAATATTATTTTAAAATTAGAAATCTCAACTTACTCAACCATTGGCGCCTCATTTTTTCATTGAAATCCCTTTTATAGTTATTACGACTAGGGGTGAGCCGAAGAGAATTCGCAGGGGCTCTCACGAGTCCCTTGTTAAATTACGATAAATTACAATAATATTCTCAAACTAAACCTTCACCTTACTGCAATATCATATGTTGACAGTTTATTACGTAATCAAATATAATTATTATGTATTAGAGTGATAAAAAATCTCACTCTTACTTCTAAACACAGTGAACAGATAGTTTTAAGATTAGGAAAGCCCTTTTTAAACATATTCGCAGTGCACCACTGATTACAACGTTTAGAAAACTGTTATTTGTATGGTTCTTTAAACAAAAATATACACAAGAAATTAAGTGTTGAAATATTAACATTCATATATTCTTTTTTATGTTATATCTTCTAATGTTATTGATGAGCAAGTTCATTAGTAAACGGAGATTAGGTTTGCTTCTGTCGCCTGAATATAATACCTATTCCGCTTTGTGGCTTGACTGTACTCGAACACGCCGCATTTACTTGTAAACTATTAGATATCTTCATTAGCACATTAATGGATGTCAACACTGCATTTTAAACTTTTTCTTTTGGTGCGCCATTGTACAAAATAATGATTGCATCAAATAGAGAATTTATAAACAACTTCAACCACTACCTACATCGCGTTTGTCGAAGCTATTGTATATTCTTTGCGCTACGGTTGACCCACTTTTCCTTGTGTGTTTATTTATTTGTTTATACTTTATTTGTGAAGATGTTTCGAGTATTTTAAAGACATAGTCACACATTCTTCTATTTGGTCGCTATGAAAAATGCTTAAATAAATGCTAATAATAAATAAAACCTAAAAAATATGTTTAATATAGATAAATATTATATCAGTGATTTTATTAACTTAACTGAAATATTTTAAACTTTCGCATGCCTCAGGGGTGGGTTGCCATTACGTTAAAAAGGAGCTCGTTTAATCTCAGAGTTATTACTTCACTGCGTTCAAAAGTGGAAATCTCCAGGGCTCTGGAGTCGTGACATTTTAGGTGGAGTCGGAGTCAGAAAAAATCCACCGACTCCGAATCCGACGCTTTTTTATTTTCATAAATGCGTAACATTACCACATGTGTCAAATGTCAATGAATGTATGAGTATATGATTCAGTATTGTGGATTATGTTGGACAGTTTCTAGGAAGCAGCGTTATTTATATCCCGCTTACGTGTATAATGCTTGTTTTTTTTTTGTTACGTCTCCACTCATAGTTTGGCAATTGCGTTTACGTGTTATATCATAAAATAATATTATATGTCCTTTTCGACTAATATTATAGACGTAGCAAATTATGAAAATAAAATAAAAATTGGAGTTGGAGTCGGAGTCGGTAAATTTTGAACCGTTTCCACAGCCTTGAAATTTTTATCACTTTTACAATATTTTTTTCCTTTTTTTTAACGATGTCCGCTCCAAAACAAAGCATATGAATCTCCACAGTGTGAAGATTGTTTTACGAATAATAATCGTCAGTTATTAGCTCAATCAATTGGTACATGTCCTGATTTCAAATGTATACGAAAAAATATGTGCAATTTTTAGCACCTATGGGAATTGAGCCCTAGACCCTCGAGAGTCATGAGTCGAATACTCATTAAAGTCATATTAAATATTCATTAAAGGAATACAGATATTTAATATATTTTTCAACTATTTCAGCTCCGAAATGGATCATGTAATCTCCACAGTGGAAATATTGCCCTCAAAGATTTTTTACGAGTAATAATAGTTATTTATAGCTTTATCAATGCATAGCTTTCAAATTCACGTGAAAAAAATTGTGCATTTTGTACCAGCTATGAGATTTAAACCTACAATCATTTCCTCGCAAGTCAGATGCGTTATTCACTCATCTGTGAGTGTGATATATTATATTTGAATACTCAATAAATCATTTGCATATGATACTTTAGTCAAGTTGTCAATTTGATCTGAGATTTTTTTTCTTAATTGAACAAAGGGCTCGCCTTTCAAAGTAAAATTTAACAAGCGATTCGCGTGGGCCCATCCTGTTCATCTCTATTTTAATTTGTATAAGTGAAGTAGTATGCAAAAAATGGTAAATTGCATAAAAAAATATTTATTTTAATTCTAACCTATTTTTTTTAATTTGATGTTTCATCGATCTTCTTTTATTTTCGTTATTGCACCGAACTCACTAAATTATAACGCATAAATATCAGATTTAAATATATTATTTTTGACAGTACGCAGTTGTAATAAATGTATGAAATTTTTAGTGTGTCCTTATACGCCGAAGTCAGTGGCACGATTTGCTCTGCCACCCACCCATACTCCATTATCGACTCAATTACTTTCTTCTC
The DNA here is from genome assembly GCA_036584705.1 of Rhyacophila sp. 25_7. Classification (NCBI taxonomy): domain Eukaryota; kingdom Metazoa; phylum Arthropoda; class Insecta; order Trichoptera; family Rhyacophilidae; genus Rhyacophila; species Rhyacophila sp. 25_7. The sequence goes on along the minus strand of JAPMAE010009758.1, from coordinate 6,376 downwards.
GTCGAGAAATGTTATCCAAAATCGCTTTATGGCTTTGGAGAAATTTTCCCGGTGTACCAGATAGAATAATAACCTGGAAACTAAACCGCATAAAAATGTCACGTAGTGAAAGTTGAAAATGTCATTATTTTCGACAGCCAAACAAAAAATACCTCTGATCCCCTATTCAAATATTATCTATCGTCGTGGTAAGTGAGAAAACATTACACAATTGTTACTAAATATTAAACTTACGAAATCTGATCAACAAACATCTTTTTTCACGTTTGCACTACTGTCTTTAATGTATATTATAGGTGTAAATTTTCAACGATTTGACAGTTCGAGACATGTTTGAAGAGGTCCATATCATATTGACCTTATTTAGACAAGAAGGCTTAAGTTTTTTGAGAAGTGCTTTTATTTGAGAATCGCAATGTAGACAATTAATTAAATACACGTTCTATTAAAAGGAATTATGCTGAAAATGCCGAATTATTATCGAAATTCAGCTTTAGATTTTGAAAAAAGAACGACCTACTAAATTTTTGTGGAAATGAAAAGAGCTTTAACCCTCAATTTTATTAATTTTTTTTTAATGTTTTTTAAAATTATCAGATAAAGAAATTAAAAGACCAATTTGTTGGTCATCATCCATTTTAAGTTCGTGTTAATGTGACGTTGACTAAAAATCATTAAAAAACGTTTTTTGTGCCTTCTGTAAATTTTTTTATATGAGAGTTAATCCTTTTCGCCTTACGGTCAGTATATTATATTATATAATATTGTATAAAATTCAAAATTTTATTGAACTGTGTTTATCAATTTTTCAATGCTCATAGCAAAATTAAAACTTTATCCTAGCGTAATAATTAATGATTCATATTTGTATTTATATTTATATAAAATGAAACATAAGAATAAAATACTATTTCTTTTATATGTCAAAGTATTTTATTTGAATTTAACCGATTAAATGCCAGAAGCAAGTTTACCCGCATAACTTAAAACGTAGTTTACTAGACAATTTTGAATATGAAAACGCAAAGATATGACTATAGTATGATCATTACAAATGAAGTTATAACAAAAAAACGTTCAATATCACGGTTCTATTTTTGCTTAAAAATATACAGCTTGCCGGGTTGTGACGTTATGTATTATATAAAGAGGTTTAAAAGGAAAAATATTAATAATTGACTTACCTTTTTACGTAACTAATAAAAAACCCAAAACTTTTTGCCATGAAACTCTAAAATTCAACATTTCACAACTTCTGGGTAGAAATGTAGACGAAATCAATTCCCAATATTAATTTACATTATATATGTATGAAATAAGTTTACATTATTCTTTGATTGGTGAATTCTACTAAAATGTATTCGTTTTTCCATAGATATCTACTATTCCTTTCCACATGCAAAAATTCTTTAAAGATCAGAAAGAAAATGTACTGCCGCGAGGCCAAACTTGAAATAGCTGAACAATTTAAACTATCTATTGCCACTCGAACAAAACGATTAAAAATATAACCTTCCACATACTCGTAACACATGAAGACCTACTACAGCACTCTTTGTGTTGATGATAATAAATTAAGAAAAGCGCGTTAACTTATTATGCATACTCCAGTAAATAAACATGCTATACATTTAGAAAGATTAAAAATGAAAGTTTTGCCTTATAAATATTACTAGTGTCTCACAAACTATGGTAATTTACCGTTAACAGTCAATAAAAAGCGTCAACAAGAAGTTAATATAATTTGCATAACTTGAATTTGCGTCCAAGTTCAAAGTAAACGCAGCAAAAAATACACATTCTTTTTAATGGCTGTAAAAAATTGCATAATTTATCTATTTGTCTTTTATAACTTAATTTTAATATCGTTTATATTTTTTTTAAGAATCCTGATTTTTTTGTCAGTAGTTTTAAGTTTTAATGACATATATCAAGGAAGTAGTGTTGATCGAAAAAAGGACGTCTAAAACTATAAAAAATGAATTATTTAATTGTATGTACGACGTGTGTATTGATGAAATTAACTCTGTAATGGATCAAGCAAATTTCGTTTCAATACAAGTAGACGAAACTAAAGTTCGCTCATTGTAATAAAATAATTGGGTAGTAGAGTGACCATGTTTTTATTTATTTAACATTCAGATTATTTAGTTTATCTATTTATTATACTTTAAAAATACTTTTTACCTAGAGGATTTTTTTATTTAGAAAAAATATATTTTTATTGATAGAGAAAAAGATATTTTAAGAGAAACAAGAAGATTTATTTATTTTTAACAAACTTTATTTTATTATTTACAAATACACAATGGAAAATTTGTAAAAGTGTAAATTTAATTTCCGTAAAATTGGCAACAATTTTAAAATTGTCGGCAATCCTTTTTGATTTATGTGAAAATCGTAAATGCATCTTTTAATGATGCACTCATGAAAATTGTCGAACTGTATTATATTATGTGGCCAATTCCTTTTCTTATTTGGTGGCTTTTTCTTTCTCACTGTTTTTATTAGAATATACAACCAATTTTATGGAATTTTATGATATTCCTTTGGCCTTAAAGACTTCAACGATTAGAACTTCTATTATTAGTTCTAAAAAATATAATAATAAGTAGTACACAAAAATAAAAATAAATCTTAACCTTGCCGTGAATCTCTCGTGATTTCTTAATGTAGTCTTAAACATTTAATTTGATTTCTTTAGTTTGACCGGATAACACCTTTTCTTTTCCTAACTTTGTAATGTCACAAAAGTTTGAATTATTACTTAAAACGATGACACCGTTATTTTGCTGCAAACGAAGGCGTTATTAGAAAAGAACTGGGAATTTTTTTATAGCTTAAGTCGATGTTGACGATAGAAAATCTTGTGGTCTAACAAAAATACATCACAAAAAATAAGCTTTTTTAAGATATTTCATATACTGTTTTACAATCAAAAAATCTACAAATAGATCCGTTGCACGAGTGTTCAACAATTTTGAATCGGCAATCGATCGAATAATGGAAACTTTAAAAGCTTTTCATCGATCAGTTGATGATGATACTTCCGGGAAAGAGACCGAAAAGGGAATCAAACACAGCGAAAATGGATACACTTCAAATTTGTGCAAAAGAAGTATGTATCGTAATAACAAACATATTATAAAATTGATGAGATGGATCATTTGATGGTGTGAATCCGAAACAATTTAAAATCGACAAAGAAAAATTTACTTTCAATCGGATATTGGGTGTATACAGATTAAGGCCCCTCTGATGAGCGAGGGCCTTCATGCTTTGCATGAGTTTGCTATGAGACAGCTATGCCACTGAAGTTGAGGAACTACAATTAAAAATAATAAAAAAAAATGATATATATCCGTGTCTTCACTAGCAATATTTTAAAAATATACTTTAATGCAGCAAACTATATGAATTTAAAAGTATCTTATTTCTCGAGCATTTAACTATTATGGTCATTATTTTTCTGTTTGTTTTTTTATTTCTTATCCGTTCAAAGTGGAGAATATGGAATCTTCACGGTGTGTAGATTTTCTCAGCAGTTGTGTTTTACGAGTAATAGTTGTTAATTATTAACTCCATCGTTTTGGGTTCATGTGCTGGCCACGTATACAAAATAATAAATATTTTTAAAAAATGCAACTAACTACAATACTCGAACCCGCAACCTGTGCTTACTAGGCAGACGTGCTATCTACTCGTACTAGCCTACCGAGGGCGACTTTTTATTTGTTCTTTATATTTATTCATGTTTTTCAATTGTATTTTAAGTATCTTCAAATTAAATGGTGTACTTTCTATTGATTTATGAATTCTTTTTCTTGTTACCATATTCAATCCGAAACGAAGCATATGAATCTTCACAATGTGTAAATTGTTTTTGAGTAATAATTGTCAGTTATTAATTTAACCAATTTGGTCCGTGTCCTGATTTCATTTGCACGTGAAAAAACATGTGCAAATTTTTCCAACTATTGTACACAATGGAGATTATAATTTTGAATCTTATATTAAAATTAAGATTTTACTTTAATTTAATATTATTCTTATAATTAATTTACACGTGCGGTTTAAGTAGACTGTCAATACTAATATTAGCACTGAATCATCCGTACTACCTAAAAGTTGTGACAGTACTGTAAGATTGTACAATACATATGGCTGTGTAATCGACGTGATATTTCCATAGAATTAAATGAAAAATCGACTACATCCGTGAGTTAACAGCCATACTAAACATACAATAAATATTATGTTATCCGCACATTACGGATACGTTTTAATCTTACATTTTCGTAGCTTATTTGAATCGAAAGTGAAAGCTCTTCCGAGAACTACGTCGAAGATTGTTAGCACTTCGACGAACCGGTGTCAGGTCGATTCATTAGTATATCATGTCTCTTGTGCAACAATAATTTCTCCACAAATAGTTCCAAACACTCAACTAATGTCTGACCTAATATTTATTATTGAAACAAAAAATACCCAAATCATTCATAATACCATATTAGTTATGATTTCAACAAAGAGAGAGCCTATCTATCTGTTAACGTGATACTTAATTTTAAATTTTGTTCTGTTTCAATAGATTCATTGTCCATAATATTATTTTTTCTTACGTAATTATATTTTAAGCAAGAATCATTCAAAGTCACATACCTAATCAACGGTATATTAACTTGAAATATACGAGTATTGTACTCGACTCCTTCAACCTACTTTCTCCGCCCGTTGACAAGGGCCGCAATAAGACTTTTCGGTGCCCTAAGCACAAACTAATTTTAGTGGCCCCCTTACACTTGTAATTCAAAATACTAAAACAATAATAAAAGGTAAAACTTTTCAAATGGCCCATCGTAGTGTTGACAGTCCACAAGCGATCCAATAACCCACATAACCACCAAAAAAATAAAGCTGGAAATAACACTGGATCTTCAGCTAATTTGTGATTTTCTCCATCTTTAAGACAGAATAATTTCACTGCTGTCATCATGAGCCACTAGACTTTCATTTTACGCAATTATTTGAGCCCCAAATTGTATTATAAAATTATTTGAATTAACATTTGAAAATAATTTTGGCTATGAAAAATTTATGTGGTGCCTCCTTTCCCTTGATGCCCGCTTTCTTTACACGCCAAGCACGTGCTCACTTTGCTTAATGATTAATCCAGTACTGCCGTTGATCCATGTCTTTCTACACATATTACATACTTCCAGGGGTGTTCTATAAATACGTTAACAATGTACTCGCTCAATTTCAGAACTATTGACATGCAGTGTTCTGGGGAAGAAAGGAGTTTATATCCCTCTATTTCAATTTTACGAAATATACACAGATAACCCTCCTACAATACGGTTTCGCTCTTATACGATAAAAAAATTGCGGAAACTCTCGTATAACATGGCAATCTTTATAATATTGTATGTATGTACATATTTTCTGTCACTGTGTTTTAATATTTGTAGAGTTTCTCGAATGGAATATGGTATCTAATAATAATATATAATATTATATTATGATATGTCTATACCAACTCTAAATACGCATATTAATGTTTTGAATTATTCTCAAGTATAAAGAATTTTACATTTTAGAATAAACTAGTACTAATAAACTAAAACTAGACATTACATATTATGATAACGTACGATTTAACAAATACGAAAATTACAGACAAGACAAATCACTAAATGTTATTCTTTTATGTAATCATTTTATAAATATAATAGTTATTTTTTTTCATATCTAAAAGCAACAAAATTTCCAGGGTAAAAAAAGATTATTTTTATTTTCCTAAAATTATTAACGTTTTCCTGGAACACATGAAAAGACTTTTGCTTGAAATTTTTTTTAAAGAATTTTTAATGTGAATGTAGTTACGAGTATGTATTTTCGCGATACTTAAACGACAATAACAACTTTACAAGTACCGGTAACCCTCCAACAACATGGTTTTGCTCTTTCGCGATAAAAACATTGCAGAAACCCTCGTATAGCACGGCAACCTGGCACAACACGGTTTCATTCTAACATGCGGAAATCCTTCTATACTTACAAAAATCTTGAATTATTTTTCTTGACTGAAAATCCTTGTACTGAAAGGAGCCAAAAATTCAAAAAAAGCCAATAATTGTCTATCCCCATGTAATGAGATTTATTACGAACTTGTGAGGGCCAGTAAAAAGACTAAAACTTATTGAATCGCGTTTGCAACTTGTCTAATTATATCCATCTATATCACCATTCAACAGTTTTTTTAAGACTATTCAACTAGTGAATAAATTCAAAACATACTTTCACTTGTCAAACCAAAAAAATGAAAACGTCGTGTACCCGAGTACATGGGTATAATATGCGGCGCACACCTTTA
>JAPMAE010009755.1:0-10481 GCA_036584705.1 Rhyacophila sp. 25_7 | reverse complement strand
ATGTCTACATAAAGGAAAATATCAATTTCTCAACATGCCAAAAAGCAAAGAAAGGTTATTGATTTGAAAACAAAAATGATGGTAATTAAGCACTACAAAAGAAGAAAGAAAATTTAATACCATTGCAAGTGATTTGATGTTACTTAGATTGATATTCGACAATAACTCTGAAGGACAAAGAAAAGATTTGTGAACCTGTGGTTGATTCTGCACCTATGCAGTTAACAACGAATTCCCGGTCCCATCCACAGAATGGAGAAACTGTTGTATATTTGGATGGAAGATCAAATTCAAAAATACACACAGTTATCACTTTTCGCTGTGCAGACGAAGGCTAAAAGTGTATTTGAGACTTGAGAGGAGAGTGCCGGAGAAGATTATACTCCGTAAAAACCACAGAGAATCCCAATAAATAACAGTAGTGATATATTGATTATAACAAGAACATAGAAAACTGTCTAATAATTTCATCAAGCACAATATTTTACATATATGTACGTAAATTATTGTATAAGTCGACTTACGGTCTGTTCATCAGAACCGATCGTAGTCGACAACTACTGTATATATATGAAAACAACATTTTGAGCCTGCCATACTTCGGATTCATAAGTAGACGAGCTATTTATTGAACCATAATGGACAAAAAATAGTTCATTTATATATACAACCAATTTCACTCTGATACTTCAAGCATACATAAAGTTTTTGACAGGCGCTATATAACGTAGGCCGAATCTTTTAACTTCAGATTAAGTAGTTTTTTTTTATACTCTTTCTTAAAAACGTACAGCAATCAGAAGAGCGTCATAGTTTTCCCAACGCCATCCTATAGGCAACCACTTTCCCAGTGGAATCTAAAGTGTGACATTGATGAGGGTGAACATTTGTACGCCACAAATTGTTATGTAGATTATGATAATCCTCCAGCCCGGTCCGATTCGGGCGTCGCGTGACCCGCGCATTCGCCGGCCCATTCCATTAGCGTCGCTTATTTAAAATCCCCGCTTTTTGTCCGGCCCACCTGCGAGGCTTGGGGCCCCGAAAGTAATTAACAAGAAACACAGGTGAGTGTGATTTTGCCAAATTTATACCTGACCTTAACTTTTGATGGATCAATGTGAAAAGGGGACTCGGTAGGCAAAAGGTTGCGAGTAGGAGTTTAGGGTTTTATTGTTTCAAGTGGCGGCAGTTTAGCGGTAATTAAGGTAATTAGCTTTAATATGGTATACTATTTACGGTATCAATTAAAACGATTACCGTTTTCAATAACTGAAAGGTGCATTATAACGTTCAAAATTTAATATCAACAGATTTAGTGTCATATGACGCCATGAAATGCTTACATTAAAATTCACTGAAGCATCGACAAATATTATGATTTTACAATACTTTCAATAATATTTTCCTTCGCGGAAATGAAAATGAATATTCTATGTAAACCGCAATTGAGCAAAAAGAACTAAAGGCGTCTCAAAACGACATTACTCGTCATATTTTCTCAATTATAAAACGGACATTTTATATATTTTTTCTTTGTTTCAGATTTGTCGCCAGAATTTTGGCGTCCTCTAATGCTATCACAAATATAACAGTCGCAATAATTACTACGAATAGTAGAAAAAAAATCAATTTATGTATGTATGTATATATATATATATTGTATCGTCACATCTAACCAGGTTTTCAAATAACAACAAAAAATTGAGTGAAATGTGTGTATCAATATTAGTGTTGGTGCGGTCTGTGAGTGATCTCAATATTTTTTTTGTAATTGAAATATAGTCGCAACTAGTTCTTTTCAACTCTAACTAACATCTACAATATTTTCTATATAAATATACTATGATTATACATTTTAATGAAAAGTTTTCCCGTATGCAGGAAAATACAAAATTTGATTTACTGGGTGTAAATGTAAGTCTTAAAAGTTTCAGTCTTTTATAATAGAGTAAAAATATTTTCAATATTTTTACGTATTCGTTGTATCTCATTACATTCATTTTTTATAAACCATTTCCGCTCCGAAACAAAGCATATGGACCTCCACAAATGTGAAGATTGTTTTGACAGTTTTTTTACGAGTAATAATCGTCAATTATTAGCTCAACCGTTTTGGGTTCGTGTCCTGGCTACAATACAAATGAATAAATATTTTTTAAATTTGCCAGCACGCGCCTCGAACCCGTGATTCTCGACTCGCAAGCCGGATGCCACTATCTACTCACCTACGAGGGCGACACACATACGAGAACTCTCACATACATATGAATAACGTTTTTTATTTTATTTTAAATTATTCCTAAAACGAATGGCGGATATTGCAATTGATAAAAAACATCATTATGTATTTTTTTTATAGGTTGTAAAAATAAAACATACCCAAGAAAAACACCTTTAATTGGTTGATCAATCGTTAGCACACCATGCCATCGAGAATTGAACGATTATTTTCATGTTTTCAAATCTAATTCTACTCCTTGGACTAATTTGTATTTACGCTCCTTTTCTATGCAGCTCCGCTATGAAATCAATTAAAATCATATGGCGTTAAAAAAACTTTTGATTCGTACTGGTGTCAGGAAGACAACTACGCACATATGAGATTGCGTGTATTGGTGGATCAGTGGTGGAATTAATTATACAATTATTACGAAGACTAGACACACATTTTCTATCTACTCATCTATATTTTTATTTATTCGTCCTCAATATTTTCTTATTTTCATTATTCCCCAACATTTTGACTGATATTGTTTGTTGTTTAAAGTTACATTAAAATAAATGCTTGTTCATTTATTCTATTTCTATGTTTTGCTATAAAAACTTTTAAATACTTAGCACAGTTGGGATCAGTTTTCAATTTAGCATAATAAAATATATTTATGAAAAAGAGTCAATTATACCTCACTTTATAACTTTGTAATTCAAATAGCCTCATAAGATATTTTAATGTGCTTCTTTTCGTAAACCTCATTTTCAAAATAAAAAATTCTTTCATAAACTAGTAACTCAGTAAATTAATCAAAATAGTATATGGATCAATGTTAACCTTATTACACAATTCGTGTATTTCATTAAAATGAGATTTTTTTTATCGGTTTAACGTATTTTTATTTTAGTAAAGTTAACTTATTCCCAATAAAGATGAATAATACTGTATTTTCATTGCTATATATTTAGAATATTTTAATTCGTAAACGAAAAATACTTATAATACATAACATTTCTTGTAAGTTGACATCAAAACTAAATAAATAATATATCTGTACATATAATGGAAATTGTTAAACATGCGTGGAGGAATATTGTTTCGAGTTAAAACATATAATAATATACTTATTATATACTCATATTATACTAGAAGATATAATATTTCCATTTTAATATATTTGATTAACATATTCTATTACATTTTCAATTAAAAGACATACAATAATCAAGAAAGTAAACAGTGTCCCTTTAATTTCCTTTTCCTAAAATTGCTTTAGTATGGGGAAAACGAAAAAAGAAATGTGTACATAAAGCTCATGTTTATTTTTGTTTATTACCTGAAAATATTTTAACAAATGACAGTTTCATAAAAATTAATATATACAAAGTATAATCTCTATAACTTGTAGTGCCAAGGGACCTCGGATTATTTACGAAATATACAGATTTTACAAAAATCGAGATTATTAGTAATGAACTGAACTGACTGGCCGAAAAGCGAAAAACCAAAGGCATAAATCGTTCCTATTGGCTTTTTGAAGAAATAAAAAATGTAAACAAACTGAATCCATAGAAGTTTTTGTATCGGATAAGTAAGAAGTGCGTCATTCTACACAAATGAACGAGATTTGTTACCTGAAAATTACGAATTATTATAGCACGCTTAGGTAGCTTGAGAACAAAAATCATTACGAATAAACGAGGCGACCAAAATTCATCGTTTTTTTACGAATTACCACGATTTTCCAAGAAACTATGAAACTATCAGTTTGTTACGAATTAAAGGGATTTATAAATAAACGCGATGCGAATTATCGGGATTGTACTGTATTTGAAAAATTATATAAAAACTGGGCTATTATTTCAATATAAAGGCTCTCCGCCAATGAACGACCATAGAGAAAATTAATTATAAAATCAGTTATCATTTATTTAAATATATGAAGGCCGATTAACACTCATATTCACTGTTATACAAATAATTGCGCATCGAGTTATTTCTTTGATTCATGACATCGTTTCGTGATTTTCCTCACATTATTTCAATTAAATTTACGGATACTCCCTACTCGTAGTTACTTATTACTATAATGAAATAGAGATATCACTCTTGCGTGTAGACCTGAGGTTTCGTTTATTTTTCTTACTTACTTGTATAAAAGTGTAATAAACTGTTATGTATTTACCAAAATTATGTAATGGTAAAGATTTATAATTTTTTGAATGATACTTATATACGAGTATCATATATGCTCGTACTTTTCACATGCTTAATTCATAGACATTATAGGAAAAATAATATGCGAAACGGTTATGATTTTTGTGGAGTTGTGTTACATTCATAGACCACGACTTATTGTGTTAAACATCGTTTATTACTCGTATGTAATCATGGGAATATGAATATGTTTGTGTGTTTTGTTCAAAGTTTTATACGAACAAGCCTCACAAACATCTGCAATATCGCAATAATGAAGTTAAATATATTTTCATTTGAACAGTTTTTACAGCATATAACTCATTTATTTATAATTATTTATCAAATATAAAACGGGCAATATTGAATAAAGTAAAGTATTTTATTTTGGGTTTTGTCTTTAAAAATCTGTCATATTATTATATTCTATTTTTATCATCATATATATAATCAACGATTTTTTTCGATATATTTCAATATGTGATTCAATTTGTTACTCAAAAATACATAATTTTATTGGCATTTAGTTTTGAAAAATTCTCATAATGTAAGTACACATAATAATTTGGTTTAATTTGATTTGACAACTGATAATATTTTTCGTTCTTCCGAAATACGAAATTGTCTTTTGTTTTTGTTTCCTATTGAAAGTAATATCACCCTTGGTAAAATGGTAAACAATGCATCCAACTATATAGCAAATAAAGGATCGCAGAATCATAACCTTAAAAATTTTCAAATGATCATCCGAGAAAATTTTTACATTTTAATGGTCTCATTTCCTCTGTATTGAAACGGATATGAAATAAAATAAATACATAGTATAGTGCCAGAAGAAAGCAGTTTCCAGTAAGAATAAAAATCTTGTTTCCACACAAGACTTAAGTTTAAAAAGAGCTTCTTAGAGTAAATTATAGAAATTTAGAATGGGTAAATTGTATATATAAAAAAACTACGGTCGTTCTTAGAATTTATGACCAATACGGGCACGTAAAAACCATAATTGAAGTAAATACGTAATTGACAAAGGGAAACTATAAAAATAATGATTTATGGGCCATCTTTAAGTTTGATATTTAAAATATATTTAGATGAATTAGCTTCATTATTAAAATTTTCGCCATAAAATTGGTACCTATCCCTCGTTATAAAGTTTTACGGCACTTTCAAATACTTTGTACCCAAATTGTGCGCACAATTTAATACTCTACAACCATCAAAGTGAAAACTGAAACCGAGCCGCAAAATACTGTTATTTGTTTTCTTTTAATCTATTCATTGGCAAATCTCCGAGAGGCCACGCGACACGAATAAACCACTGCCACTAGAGAAAACTTGTAGAGTTCGTCAGAGTAATGCTGGAAGTGTCTAGTGGGAATGTATAATATTTATGTATTTATTTTACTGTCAAACTCATTCATCATAAATTGAATTGCCGGTTTACAAGTACGAACATGTAAGACTATCGAAATCTACCTGAGTTTTTACTCAACTTTTACATATGTACTCGAATATCACCCGCGGTCATTCACAGAACGTGTACTTGTGAATCACTTTTGAGTTCTTAATCACGCCTTGCAATAAAAAGTTACAAAAAATATTTGTTTTTGTATTCATTCGCATGAAAGATTTTTTCCTCATATTTTTTTAACCATACCCGTAGCGAAGCTAGCTGCCAGGAGAGTGTCACTATGCACCGTTGTACCAACATATCCATAAACCACTATTACTAATAAAAAATACATTATAACAACTGAAGTATTAATTATATGCAAATACTTTGAAATTGTATGTCTTAATTACTTATTTATATCAAATTCATATATATAAATATAGACTCAACTCGTGTGTATGTGAAAATCTCAGTTCTACTATCTACGCAACTTTTATTTAAATACAGTGGAATCTCGATAACTCGATCCTCATAATCATAATCTTCAGTAAGACGCAAAAAATTGCCCTAAATACGCGGTATTTCGAGTTATTTAGACTTTGTAACTCGAACAAAATGTTATTTCCCTGCGAGGTATTGATAGTACACGTTTATACTGTATAACTCGAATTGAAGAAGTTAGTAAAATATAATGACGTCTTACATGGAATTCCACGAACTTTTGACAAAATAAAATAAAATTTGACGTTATGAAAGCGTTCTTGTTAAGTCGAAAACTCATTAACTCGAAATTTTCAGCATTTCCGTTGAAATTTGAGTTATCGAGATTCCACTGTATATGTGTGTGTGTGTGCGCGCGCGCATGTGATCACAAATGCGTTTTCGCAGTGCAAATATTAATGTAAAACAAATAAACATTAATTCCATGCTTAAGTTTTTTGTCCCTTGACTTTTATGCGTTTTAGTTTGATTGATAATTGTAACAATAATAAAGTTAAAATAAAGTCTACTCGTACTTTACTTTATTAATGTAAATGTATTTATTTTTTTTAAGAAGTTAATAAAAAAATAAAAAATACTTTTAGTGTGATATTTTCACTTAAATAAGTTTTTGGTATTAAAAAAAATGTTGATCAGTGACAGCCCAACCTGGTGCTGTTCTACTTTCTAATCGACATAGAATGTTTGCTAGGCTGTGCGTCGCTCCGCCAATTTCGCAAGGGCGGAAGGCGTGCGTGCTGAGGGTGGATTACCCTAACCATAGTATTAGTGGGTATTAAATCGCATATAAAGCGCCCATACGCCCGTCCACCGAGATACGCTTGTTAGGCGGAATTCTTGCCCGCCCATCCCGTTCAACTACTTTAATCTATCCCGGATTATCCCGGCTTCCTTTATTTTCCGCAGCTGTTTTGCTTCTCAACTGAAACGGAACGGAAATATCTTAATAGACGTCGCTATTGAGTCTCAACAGTGTTCTAGTTTTGTTTTTAAATGCAGTTTAATTTTCTACTATTTGCCTACGCGTGGCCTAAGCTTCAGTGAAAGCTTAAAGCACCGCTCACTCTTTATGTATCAAACAATATATTCTCAAAAGTTTTCTTATATGCGGTGAAATTTGCGACTACGTACTATACTTCTTGTGGAGTCTTGATCTTAATTTAAATAAAAATAGGTTCGAAAGTATAACACTACTAGTATTAAACATATGGAAGGTAGTATATAAAAGAATACGAAAGTTTTAATCTGATACAAATGATCTATCAATCGACTCTCGGTTTATAGTATAATAAATAGGATAAGAAAATTATTTGAACATGAATAGCAAATCAATTACGCTATAATTTCATAAACTATTACTTAAAATATTTAAGTATATCAAATAATGTTTTAATTAACAAATATATCGTCGTTTTATTGGCAAAATGAGTTCAGTCGAAAATGACCGTTTTGATCTACACATAATAATACAGTTTGGTAGATTTTCACACATTCTACCGTCTAGTAAAACAAGATAACCCATATTCCTTGTAACTTTTCTGTATTATTAAACCTATTAAGTCGATATTGAATACTTTATTACTGACAAAACACATTCAACCGACTAAGAAATATTTTTATAGATTACGTGTTTCTAGGTATATTCTAATTCTGGGGGGGAAATCATCAATAAAATTTAGGCTATGGCGTTACAGTCCCAGTTGTCTTAATGTAGTATCTTTAAATTCATGTACGAGACTCAAACTTTAAAAATCAATTATCTCAAAATATTATTTTTTCACTTAATACTTTCTGCCGGTATAACAACGATATAAATTATGTTGTTGTAATATAAAATGACATGCATAGTATTGGTGTAATAACCAAATTACAAAAAACCATTTTTACTTTTAACCGAAAATAACCGACATATAAATATTAAGAAACAGTTTATTGTCATTTATCATGAATAAGGATTTTATGAAAAACAAATTATAATTTTACTTACCAATAAACAGTTACATTGTTATTTTAACATTGATTAGTACTTTAGCGTTAATTAGAAATATTTAATAATCATCACGTTGACTTGCACGCTTGTGTTTAACTTGCTTGCTTGTGTTATATGCTTTCATGATCGATTCAGGTTCATAGTAATTTTTCAAAGCCCTCAGTAGACATTTTTGGCTTGAGCTCCTCTCTCCAATTGTTGACACTCGCTATCTCTTTTGAGGTTATCCATATATTTCTTCTGGAGATGGCTTAAGGGTCGAGTGCTCTCAGAAGTTCCTTCGAATTCATTCATGGTAGTTCCAGATTCATCACACCTAACAACGTGACCCTACCACTTGCCGTGGTCCCAACTTGGATTAAATTACTCGAAAAGCTCATAGTTAGTACGATTGCAGAATATAGTTTCCTTTAATTGGTTCAATTATTCTTCGTAATATCTTACTTTGGAATACTTACATTGCCTTTTCTTATTTCTCTACCGGGCTCCGAGTTTCAAATTCACATAGAACTTAACATGCAAATTCGTAATCTCCGTATAAATAATTCTGAGCTAAAAAAAACTTTATTATAATGACTTTTCTGTAGAGCCGTACGAACTTCAAAATTAATTGAATAAAAAATTAGAAGTAATTATTTAACTATAATGTAAGTAAAATATTGAAGGCTTGTTATTATATGTTATTTTTTTAAATACTTACAATATATTTACTAATATTACAATTTTCGCATCTGTGTACAGTTCCATTTTTATTCGACGTAACAAAATTTTACTAAGTATGAAAAAGTTTTTTTGCAACCCCACATATAATTTGCTTCACAGGATTTAGTATTTATTTTTTATTTTTACTACAATCATTATGCGTTCAAAAAAATAACTTTCACTTGGAAACAGTAAAAAAGAGAACAAAATTTTACACAATTGAACTGCATGAGATACGAGTATATAACCATCTTGAGTATCAAAATAAAAAGCAAACTTTTTTCCTGTATCTTTCTCAACTCTAACTTTTTCTGTCGCTCGATATACTCCATTTAACTTGAATAATACAAACAAGTAAAGTTTTGTCACAAAGTACAAAATAAACCTTTATATTTACGTGAATTTTTTTATTTGACAAGTTTTTACCAACAAACAGAAAACGTCAAATAACTTTGTTGGCGAAAATACTCAGTCGACTTTCATATTTACATAAAAATACAAGTTGTGCCACAACGCGGTCTTCGGTTCATTTTCCAATCACACTTATGAATGAAATGTTTAGCTCTCGTTAAAAGTTTTCCAGTTGTTATTTGAAAAACTCTTTTGTTTATGAAAACTCTATGAATTTTCATATCTTCTCATTTGCATTTAATAATGATCTTGAAAAAGCCTAATGCATGTGTATAAAACACCCTGCAAACACTATTAAACATATTTTGAAACATTTAAAAAAACTGATAATAATCACAAGAATATTATAATCAAAACTTTTAGGAGTAATTAGTTTAATTTATGACAGAAAACTGTTTTTTGTGAAATAAGAACAAGATTTTTGATACTTAAATTCACAGAATATTTTTTTTTAATTAGGGTAAATTTTATCCGTTACGTAATGTTCAGGTGATTGTTGAACAACTTCTGTTGAAAATACCTTCACAATTAAAACCGGCCTTATATTATCCTTAATTACAAATTGGCGCTACAATTCATTCATGGCCATAGCCAACTGCACAACCTCCCTCCAGGCCTCACTGTCTCTAGCTCCTTATCTGTCAGTCATTCACACTAAACATGTTCGCATCTTCATTTACGTTATCGGTCCATCTCATTCTGAGACAAACACGGATCGAATGCCTATGGGAGTTTCTTCAAATTATCTTTAATAATATTTTAAAAATTGCTGTTTACGCTGTTATATTTTTTATTGTTACTGATTTAAAACATTCGGTTAGCATCGGTTTTTAATTTTAATATTTTCAAGTAATATTCCTGAAATGAAATGATCGAGTTTGACTCACAATCATTCCATATATTCATCATTCACAACAAAGTAATATATTAATTTACAATTCGTCATTTTGTATTATTTCTGACTATAATTACACATTGTTTTGTATTTAGTGTTTTCTATATTTTATGTGTCGCCCTCGTAGGTGAGTTGATAGCGCATCCAACTCACAAGCCGAGGGTGTAGGGTTCGAGTC
>JAPMAE010009738.1:0-10488 GCA_036584705.1 Rhyacophila sp. 25_7 | reverse complement strand
GGTACGTGCATGCCACTCAACGAATGGAATTTGCCGCACGTACCGGTACGTTCAAGCCACTCGTCAGGTTAAACAATTCCTTTGATAGATAGATGTCAGGCCTTTATTAAATGATGAAAAAGAAAAAACAATGTAAATCTAAGAAAAAACACGTGGCACACCAATGTGTTTTTAGTGATGAATAGGCTAACAAAAAATATTATGTTTGTGTATTTGATATATAACTTTTTGCTTCTGTTTCTTGCAGAAAGACATTCTATATTCATTTATCTATTGAAATGTTTCCAGATGTCGTATTGTGTGGGTGAGGCTGGCAAATCGGTAGTGATGGAGACTGACTACATGCCGACCCCCGGATCGAGCAATCAGGGCGTGTCGCGGGCTCCAGTTTCAGAGACGGCCCTCAAAGAAGTAGTGAAGAGTGAATCCGAAAGTGGTAGTTCCGATTCAGAGGCCGATGACGCTGTTGACACTCGATCCAAGACGGAGAAGACCGGTAGTAAGAAAAAGAAGAAAAAGGACAAGAAGAATAAGAAAGCAAAGGACAAAAAGAAAAAGAAAGATTTCAGCGACAAAGAAAAATTAGCGATCGTAAGTTGAAAAACATGCAAGGCTACCTTAAATTACATTTACATATCAGTAAAAGTAGCAATAGGTCAATTTAAAATCAAGTCTTCTATTACTAATGCAAACACTCTTATTTTGCAATAGTTTAGCATCTATCGTTCAAAACGATTTTCATATTTTTCCATTTATGTATCTCCACTTATCGAGTTTCACAATGTGAAGATTGCCTTGCCACAGTTGCTCACGAGTAATAATTGTCAATTGTTAGCTAAACCAGTTCGGTCTATGTCCTGCTTTCAATTACACATGAGAAATCTGTGTATTTTGTACCAGCTATGTAACCTACCCAAGGCGACATTTAAGACAACCTTTTGTTAAATTCCAATGCAATGTTCATAGCCTATGTCTTTCTGTGCGTTGTTCAACTTTATTCCATGAAATTAATTATTTCTGCTGCATTGGCTCTGGGTAAAATTATTATAGTTTGCCTGCCATCTCAAACTTTCAGACTTGATTTTCAACACTTTGTGGACATTTGCTGACAAAAAACTAAGATTAATAAAATATGTCGTAATCATGACACATGACACAAAAAACAATGTTCCCCCGCGCTGCCTAAAGAACATCAATAAAGCTGAATCCACATTTCCAGGAGGCGACAGCCTAAGACGTTTTTCCAACAGCTCCAAATAGCACGAATTATTCTACTTGAAGAAATCTAGCAGTCTCAATACTAACAACGAAATCACATAATTATTGATTTTTTTGTGTTTTCAGGCATTGAAGGCGGAAGAAAAATCTCAGAGAAAAGCTGAAATGTTGCTGAGCATGGATGAACGAAAACGGCCTTACAACAGCATGACGGAAGTGGCAAAGCCTACAGATGAAGAAGTCGAGGCTTATTACATGAAAAGGAGAAGAGACGAAGACCCAATGAGTCAATTTAATTAAGTCAGGAAAATCTGTCCTGTCGGAAGACCCGTTGCGTTTTGTATTATATTGTGTACATATTATCAACTGTGTGTATTTAATAAATATTATTAAATCTCAAAAACCTTTTATTTCTTCAACAGCGTTTTGCATTATTTACTGATTGTCATTAATCAATGATTAATCTGTTCGCCGCAGAAGGCCCACGGAGATTCAACAAGTTACTCTCATTCGATTACCCTGTGCGATAGTAACTTAAATAAATCTGAACCCATAAATTAGCAACATTGTATATCAAGCAATCAATGATACACAGCTTGCACCCTTGGTCAGAATTAGTTGGCCACTAAAAATCATAAACTGTCTGGTATATCAGTTTTGCCTGAATTCCTGCTATTGCTTCTGCTGTATCTACTCCCGAAAATACTTCTGTGGCAGCATCAAAGGCAGTGAGTGTTTACATTGCCGCTTCATTCTTAACTTCCCATTCTTCCTTGGGCAATCGAGGACGTCGATGCAGCTTCAGCACTGTGCCTCCTGAGTTTATGTAACTTAGAACTTAAATATTTTTAAAAGATATAATATAGAAAATAGACGTCGTCACAAAAGAAGATTGTGGATGATATCAATTCATCCTAACAGAATGCTGTCAAATACTTGTATACCTATTGTCTTTTTGTCCTTCTAGCGGTAGGAGGCTACTGAGTGGGAGAGCAGATTGTAAACACACCTACCCAATCGCGTTGCATGTCCTCTGACTTCTACATAAAAAAAACTGCCAGAGGGGAGCATGATCAGTGGGAGAAACATATTTCACGCTCACTGCACGAAAGTGGGTTGAACGTAAACATGCCGTTAGAATTATTTAAAGCAGTGTCTTGCTGGCCAACTCGAGAGATAACTTTTTTCAGATCCATTTTTACCTCAAACTTAGCCGAGATTGCTAAAAACCAAACACTACCATTCGGTAGAAGCTTCCCTTTAGGGAAGATGTAACAAAGCGCATCGAGTCAGGTCTGGTGCCAGGTTTAAGGTTTAGCCGCTTACAGGTCTGTCTACTGCCAATCCTCAGTGAAAAGCTGTTTTATATTGAAATAATAACACTACTTTTATACTTATTTTCACAGTATATATTTTTTAAATTCAAGATTGGTTTCATCTGTCGTAACATTTTCAATTGATAACTTTATATAACATATAAAATGGGAAAATACAAACTGCGTTATTATTTTATAGTTCTCCTTTTAACCATATCCGCTCTGAAACGAAACATATGAACCTTCACAACATGAAGACTGTTTTTACGAGTAATAATTGTCAATTATTAGCTCAAATAATTTGGTCCATGTCCCGGTTTCAAAAGCACATAAATAAAAACTTGTGCATTTTATTTTATATATATATATACATATGTATTTATATATTTTTCATTATTGTCAAAAGGTTAATGTTATCATATGGACACACAAATAAAACACGAGTTCAACTGTCTTATTTATTTTATTCATGTTTATAACAAACATATCTCATTTCCATTATCATAATAAGAACCACATCCGAAATTCTCATCTTTACTTCCAAAACAATTAGTATCCGGCGCAATTGAAGACGCTCAATCATATTACGTCATACATTCTATTTTTTCAAAGTTGCTTAGATCAAAAGCTAATGTGATTTCATAAAACTGAAATGTGTTTATTGAAAAAGTCAAACATTCACACATCAGCATCTTTTGACTAAAAAATGTTGCTACATTGCTCATACTCTCCAAACGTTATGCATATTGTGAACCCTTCAATTTGAAACCGAATCATTTTCTATAGCATTAAGAAAACGGAATAATTAACGCATTTGAAAATATTGTCTCTGTTCCAATGTAAAGATTTCACATGGCTGGCAACACTATTAAACAATTCTACTTTCAAATATTCAAAGATAAAAAATTATTAACGTCTTCTTCAGTAATCAGATTCACACTTAAATGGTATGGTGGCAATAGCAAATTAAAGTTTTACAACTATGTTCAAATATATCATAATTATTCACTAACAATGCGTGTACAAAATAATAATATACCCGAGTTTGTGGAGAGTTTAAATTTGAACAACTGATGCAACGAAAAATATTAAAATGTCACATATTCATATCGCTGAATATTGACAAAAAGAAATACACTTGTTTCAAAGATTAAAAAAAAAAAAGTGAACTATATACAGATATAACAATACAATTTTTAACTTCACTAAATAAAAATTAAACTTTGGCTGAAAAACGATTCTCAGATGTTGTACTTATCTTTTAATGAGGAAAATATACCAAACTTTGCACTTATTCATATGACAAATAAAACTCCTATTTATTTAACATTATCAATGTACTTTAATTATAGTCAGTATCAATCTGTAGGGCGGGTACAAAATATGAACGCACAATGTAAAATTTTGTCTTAAAAATACCAAACAGTGGAACTTAATTCTTATTTATAAGACTCCCGAAAAGATAAATTACTAATATTATATTGTCTATATCTTGAATTGAAAACACCTATCGTCCTTCAAACTCATCAATATCTTCAGCAATTAAAATATATCATTTTATATATCGTATCAGGTGGAAGGAGAAGCACATATATCCAAATAAGACTATATTAATCCCATAATACATGTCGGAACAAATTGAATTTAAGAATAGAACAGGTGAGGGCAGCAATTTACTGCATTTTACCATTAGAATACAAAGTTAACTATATTTAACATATACAGGAACAGTCACAGTAGTAAATAGTTGCTTCATGCGATTTCACATTCAATGGCTTTTGAAAGATAGTTTTTAATTAAATTTTAAGAAAATCGCTCATCATTTAAACTCATCACTGCCAAGGTTCAATTGTTTGCAGGCTAATACATAATACTCGTAGATATTATGCAGCGGGGTGCTAAAAACCTATCGACCACACACCCCGAAATATTGCATATGCATTCGAGGTAAGAAAAACTAAAATATGACAAACGTTAGTTACTCCTGCTAGCAGGTCTAAAAATAAAATTGAGATTTGCATTGGACCGATACCAACATAGTGACTTTCAAATTACAGAAAAGTTAAATAATTATGCATCCATACACTCAAGAGTGACTATTGTTTGCCCTGTTGAAAGCGTCAAGAACAAATTACCTTTGAGAAAAAAAATATTTGAACATGTAAAATTATTATTCAGTATGGTATATTCAATGCATGTCCCCATTGTAAAGTGTTAAATTTGAAATCATGTCAAAGAATATTTTTGGTTTAATCTAAAACATTTTAAGAATATATAAAAGAAATTTCAAAGGCTACATTTCCTATGATTACATATTATACTTATATCATTGTTTAAGTGATGATTAAAACAACATCAAATATTTGACATAACTTAAAAGCCGAGTGTATACAGTCTCTAAACAATGCATTCATTCTCATGAACAGCGTCAATTTTTAATGAATTCAACACAGTTTCAGCATATCGTAGCTGCATTAAAAATTGTCAATTAGGAAACGAATCTGCGCATAGTTTTGAGAAATCTTACCACTATTGCATGTGCAAAACTTTCCATACAATCCAATAATATCCCAGTACAGCAATTAATAGTGCACCCGACAACAGGTGAAATACGCTCGTGCGTTAGTTCTCTCAAAAATTTCGATAAAACTTGGAATATTGTGAACACCGCGCAATTGGAAATTAATAAAGAAAATTATAACGAAACAGACACCGTGTACAACAGAGGACCTTATTATCTTACAATTAATTACTCAACATTCCTGATTATTTGACTGTATATAAAATGTTAAAAAATAATGCCGATTTAAAACAAAAACTATTTTATTGCCGTATGTATAAACAGTTTTACGTTTCCAACCCAATGATAAACTCATATTACTAAGTGCAGAAAATATATACAAAAAAAAAAAAAATTGTGTGGCAAGTATACATAATTATATTTTAACATATTGCCGCATGAATTCAGAACTATCCTACTCGTGTGTCACATTGGAATTAATATACAGGAGAGCTGCTTGAAATATTACACATTTTGTGACTGACACTTACAAAAACTTTGAAATTTATTTGTAAATATATTTGGTTTATATACAGAATACACTGAATGTCATGGACAAGTATGCCATAAATCTCTTTTAGTAGTGAATGCAATTATACTTGAAATCGGACATAGGATAATTCTTCATTCTAGTGGCGATATATAAAACACCTGTTTTTGTCAATTTTAAATTATTTGCCGTTTTGATTATACCATTCTTCATCGATTTTATAAAAAAAAAAAGCAATCTGCGGCAAGAGACAGAAATGTTTTACACACAAGTTCAAGACTATAAGAATAAGATACTTTGTATGTAGTTAATAGCCATGTTTCATATTGCTATATTTTTAATTTGTATTTTTCTATACGAAGAAAGTCGTGTTTGCAAATAATACACTCATATGAAGGATGACGCGAAATAACAATCAGAGTCCATTTTGTTTGAAAACAAGACTGCGATGCCATCTTGTAATTTTTTACGGAACGAATTGAAATGGGTATTCACTTGGGGAAAGAAAGGTCACTATACTAAGAAAACAAAGGGCAAAGATATGACATATCAGCAAAGAATGATCAGATTCCACGTGTTAACGGCTAGAAAACATAAATACCCACCACATACTTGAAAAAGTTGTAAAAATTAATTTTCTTTCGATTTTAAAATAAAAGATATTTTTCTGATAAGATTATTTTGATGATTTTCAATTTCTTTCGGCGCATAATAAAATCACTATTAACTTTCATAGTTATACTCGGTTAAAACCAAATGCCACTTTTTCAATGCTTGCATACTGACGAAGCTGCTCTGTGACTGTGAGTCACGGCACCTTATGAAGTCTCAAAATAACCATTGAGCCACTGAGCTTCGAAAACAAATGCTTGCGGCAAATTTTGGGAGTGCGGTGGTATGACTATACGCGAAACGAGGTGATAAAGGAACAGACCATGCAGCCTCTCATTACATCCAAAGCGAAGATGAGGCATTGGACCTGGCTTGTTCATGCTGAGAAGGCCTGAATCGCATCTCAACCGGATATCTCTTTTTCAAACCAACCAGATACTGTCGTCCTGAGAGGCCGCTGAACACCGATATAGGATACATTCAGCGAAGTTGCGGGACGCCGGCATGACATGGGAGGATGCAAGAGGACTGGTCAGTGATAGAGATTCACGGAGGCAGTATGTGGTGTCCATGCTCCGGCTAAGGGGCGTGACATGGGAAATTAAAGAACAAAGGAAGAGTGGCTTCAATCGTTATTTCCCGTCACCCTTCATTTGTTAAACAAAATTAAGCTACATTTTATATTTTTCAAATTAAAAAAGTAATTTTTGATTGAAATGTAAACAATTTCTTACTGAAAGCAAGGTAAGAAGTGAACAAAAATAATGAATTATAATATATTGTTTCTCATTGTGTAAAAGTTGCAATTAATAATCATGTACAACTAAATAATGTAATTAAATTATTTGAAAACAGATCCATGGAAATATGTGCTAATCCACTTTTCGCTTAATTCTAAATCTACGCTACCAACCTTCGGAATAATGAATATAATACACATATATATATTTTTTTGTTTCGTAAATTACAATAAATCTTACAATGAATTACGACAACAGAACAACATACATAAGCCACTTACGATTTATGGATATTACCAACTTCTCTAAGTCATCGTTAATCGGAACCTAACATATCTTCGAGTGAAATAGCATGCAATTTTTTTTGGACGCAGCCGTGTGCCAGGATAAATTAATTTTCTATACTTCCACAGCGCGCTACGGCTCTCACATTCAGTGTGGCAACACATAATAATCACAGAGACTTGACGAATGTCTTCTAGATCGCATAAAAATTTTATTCAAATTTTATGAGATTCAAACGATGTTTAATTTAAGCTAAATAATATTGCAAGCATGACTGGCTGTTTAATAATTATTGATATCTGTTAGACTCACACGGAGAGCATTGATATATCTTATTACAATTATATTCAGAAATTTTTATATTTTTAATGTCAAAAAATGTATACTCGGTCTTAATATGACAGCTTTATTATGCAAGGGCGCACAGAAAGGTAAGTATGGAGTATAAGGAATTTATTTATTCTAACGGCGACACAGACTTGCCCCTTTCATTTTTAATAAATAAAATAAGCACATTAACATTATTAAACAGTCCTGAATTTTTATTCGAGGCATATTATACATTTAAGCTGTTATATTTAAAATATATATTACATACATAAATGGAAAGTGAATCAAAAATAATAATTGTAAATAACATGTTCGAGTAACTTCCAACTTGCATGCCTCAACTGCTGACCGAACTGTTTAAATTATGGATACTATGATATATGGATTTCGATACCCGGTCCCGTCGGATCATTTACTATATTTTTAAAAAAGTCAATAATTACAATAAAAGGCAGGGCTTCATATTTTCAAAATATTTCATGCCGCGTTGGAAAAGGAGTACTGATTATGATTGACCTGTGTCTGTTACCAGCACTGTTGCGATTATGTTACTGTTATGATAAATAATATTTCCACTTGCACAATATGATACCAACAAAGCAGCCAGCAGACAAACGGACCACGCGGCCATTCATCAAAAGTAATGTGAAGATCCCGCATGTTGCTACCGCCTCAGGAGTGTCAATCTTTCTAGACGTTTCTTCAATCCAACTGAATATCTTGCATTGTTCAATACCATTTACAGGGTATTTTAGGTAAAAATACAGAATATTCTTGATAGTGTCAGGATTGCCGCCCCAATATACTCCTCCATTCGAGGAATATATGCACAATGGTAAACAATGTAAGAGCGAATGTTGAATTCCACTTAACATCAAACATAACAGTTGGAATGATCCTGCGAGTTCAATAAAATTTCAAACAGGACTAACATTTCAACAGGCGTGACAGAATACAACTGCAGGTTGCTTTTATCTGTGATGCTGTTTCTCCGAGGTGACCGTAGCATTCCACTCAGGATCGTTGGGATCCTCTTCGGGAGGGATAGAGCACGAGTCTTCCTCATCACTGGAGTTATTAGTTTCCATCGGCTGGGCGGCAGGAGGCGGAAAGGCGTGGCCACTGTTGCTTTCGCTGTCGGAAGCGTGCGTACCCGAGTGAGAAGGTGTGTTAGAGCAGGCGGAGGAGGGATGACGTCGAGCGTCGGTGTCGGCCGGATGGTTCTCAGGCATCTCCGTCAGCATCCGATTGTAGACATCGTCGTTGAGCGGAAACGCACGTGGAGAGAACGGCGCCACTATCTGAATAAACAGAATAAAACACATTAATGGTTGACGACTGACATACGAATACCTTTTTACCTTGCATTGGGGAACATAAGTATTATGCGATTTTATAATAGAAGGAAACCTTTTCATATTTTTAAACTGCGGTTGCACAATCGAGTAAAAGATTTTTCATTAATCTTGCTTTAAATGTTGAATCGTATTAAATGTATGATATACTATTGTTCTATGTTTAGTTACTGCATAAATAATATATACGAGTATTTTATTACTTGGTGCTTGACGTACATACATGTCTATACTTCTTCAAAGCGAATTTTGAATGAACGCATATGCGCTTCCATACTTTGGACAGATTAAACAGATATTATTTTGTGTGTAACTCCAATTCACCATTTGATATAATAGTGTTATATCTTTTTTTCTTCATTTAACAATATTCACTATGAAACGAAGCACATGGATCTTCACAATTTGCAGATTGTTTTGACAGTTTTTTTTAAAGAGTAATAATTGTCAATTATTAACTCAACTATTTCAGGTTCATGTCCTGGCTGCAATGCAAATGTTATATAGTCTACATAATTTATAAAAAGGGTATATAACAACTATGATAATTTTCCCAAACATAATACTCATAATTTCGCTTGTCCTAAGGGTCAACCGTTTAAATTGAGATGAACATACCTCAAATATATCATCGGTAGCACGCCGTTTACTAGCTGGTACAGCACTCAGAGGAAGAGGCACCTGACTGATGGCTGCACTGGAAGTCTCCTCGGAACCAACAATACATGCAGATGATCCGGCACTTGCCACATTTACAATAGAGTTGATACCGCAAGCGATAGTAGCAGCGTCAGTAACCACTGAAATGCTTTCAACGGCCATGCTGAGTGGAGACTGAGGAGAAAGTGGAGAGGATAGGGATGTCGAGGGAGCAAGGTTAGGGAGGATGGTACCAGGCAGGTGTTGGGTTGACGCATGAGGGATGGGGACAGACTGCGGTGAAAGGGGGAAGTTAGGAGTTTGGGGATGCGTTCCACTTTCACTGGTCATTGAAGTGTCATCCATCTGTGAAGAAGTAAATAAGTAAAATTACCATAATGATGACGAATATTCAACATGCGCAATTAATATGGGTTTAAAATATTTTGGTTGTAAAAAAAATTTGAAAAGAACCAACAATTACATTCCATAGTTTTATTATTTCTGTATAAGAAGATCAATGTGATGACCTATAAAAAAATAATACTCAGATGGATTAGAGCAGTTAAAAAAAGCAAACATTTCACATCCCTTCAAATGCTGAAAATAGTTGACGAAGACACTCAATCCCAGTGTTTAAGCAGAAGTGTTTATTTTCAATACACATGCAAAAAAGTCGAGTGTTACGACTGACTATAAAGAAAAAACTAGACATAGAAAAGTCTAGATCAGAAATGGTGAACCTATAAACCGTAATCAGACATTGTCTTACAAAGGCTTTTTATTTTTAGATGACCCACGGTTTGATTTTCGATGATTCGTGATAAACTTTGGATTGTCATTATATTTCATCCATTTAAAGTATATTTTTTATTACTTTATCATCAACTTTTATACAACTCTCATCCGGATTACATAGATATGTATTGTGTATGATGACGAT
>JAPMAE010009733.1:0-10489 GCA_036584705.1 Rhyacophila sp. 25_7 | reverse complement strand
CATTCGCCACAAATTTGTTGAAGTGGAATAAGTTCACTTTGGAAATACACGCCTCATTTGTAACTGGTTGTTTTTTTTCATTGCCAATTTTCATTATCTGTTGCGTTTTGATGTTCAGTCCTGCAGCATGTATTTTATCGTTACTGTGTAAGTTATCTGATCTAGAAAACGTTAGTTTAATGAAATGAAAAAAAAACAATAAAAATGAATTGTGCACGTTTTCACACTTTACCGTAGAATATCAATCAGGCATGACTGTCTTATAAAATATTATCGAATAACCTAACCGAATTTTAGTATTTACATACTAAAACTTACACTCATATTTTATGTAATTTAAAAATATAACTTGTAAGAGTATATAATTTTTAGTTTTTATGTATCTTCGGTGAACATATTGATATTTGGCAATGTCTATTAAAGTGGCGTTTTTTTTTTGTTTTCGCGTTTTTCATTTAAACGCTGAGATGAATATAATTGCTGTATCTATGTATGTTTTTAAATAATAACTTCATACAAAAAAATTACAATTCTCACGTAATGGCACATGTATAAAGTCTAAAACTTCATCACCATCCACATACTAAAGTTGATTTGGAAACTATTCGATAATTATTACGACCAGTTCTTAGCTTTTGCAAATCGCAACTCTCATCTACGCCAATTATATGAGTGAAAAAATAACGATTTGGACCCTATTATTGCTAGATATTTAGAAATTCAGCAAAATAGTAGCAAATGAGAAATATTATCATTTTTAACAATAATTATTTATTTCTTACTAGCGATACTTATTTAGATAATTATACGAGTAATCACGGGCGCTGGGCATTTTTTGTGTGAAATTGCATTTTTGGTACATAGTTATTTTTTGAATTCAAATGCATAAAATGTACAACACGTGACAATCATACACATTCGTATTGATTTCAAACATACCAGCATATATAACATGATTATTGAATATGTTGAAAAAGGTATTAGTGCTCCGAGTAATTATACCATGGCAAATACAATAATACGTTTTCCAAAGTCGATAAGTACGACACTTACGATATGCAAATGAAAATAGTTGTATGGAGGTAGGTAGTGTAAGTTGCAAACACGTTGTGATCGAACTATGAATTCGCAAGTTAATGTTTTGCATAAAAAATGACACAGTTTTCAGTTAGGCGCGAAACTCAGCGGCTGTTTTTTTTCCTTTGCGCTGTTGCGCTTTTCCGATCGAACGTTTTCCGGAAGTGCTTCTGTTTTATTTTACACGAGAAACATTGTAAAACGGTGATAATATAACGAAAAGTAAAAACTAAACAGAGAAAACTTATTTAAATAATTGTTACCGTGAATTTATATAACCACTATATTATCAATGAACAATGTTTAATATTGTCTTTGTCAATTTTTGAGAGAAATATATTTTATGCAGAAAGCGTAGTAATTTAATTTTTAAAATACTTATCTCTATGTCTCCGTTCGTTATCTTCTCAGATTTTCAAAAAATATATATATTAAACGCATTTACAGTAAATCAGTTGTGGTAAATATTTCGAAATTTTTATTCACAGCAGTTTTTTGTTTTTTTAATATTATTATTACGGTTTAAGATTTTATTTTTATTTATATAGTATTTTCTAGTAAAATAATCTCTCCATATCTGGTAGAAGTATGAAATACTACCGAAGAGCGTTTGATAATTCGATAATTTAGGCTAGCTTAATACTATAACGTTTTAATATAACAGACATACTGTACATTGTATTTTGACAAATCTGAGTGAAATTAGCAAACATTCTTTTTGAATATTTTCTCGTACAAATATTATTTAGGCAAATGTATTGTTTTATAAAATGATTAATCTTTTAATCGTGTAAGTGAAATACCACGGAAATGCTCGAAGGAAATGTTAAAAAACAAATTTGTCATCGATCACCTTCTATATTGGAGAAAATTATTATTTTTGAAAACGGTTGGTATTTCAATACTGTTGTTAACCTCTACACTGCTAACGAAACACTGTTACTCACTTGCTTTCTCATCGCTCCCACTAAAAGCACACTGGTGTGAACTATGTTTTTCTTTCAATGTACACTTTTTGTTTCTTCAACAACCGAGAGGTCATACAAATTATCTCAGTTATATATAAACACCTCATATTATTGTAACTTCAAAATTACGTTTTTAACTTTCTTTCATTTTTTTTTTTCGTATTCGTAGTACATATTATTTATGATGTCGTCATAGAATTTTAAAATTCGTATTATAAGTGCGATTTAGAAGCATCGCATATTATTGTAGCTCGACTT
Organism: Rhyacophila sp. 25_7; assembly: GCA_036584705.1. Lineage (NCBI taxonomy): Eukaryota > Metazoa > Arthropoda > Insecta > Trichoptera > Rhyacophilidae > Rhyacophila > Rhyacophila sp. 25_7. The sequence continues at coordinate 8,186 of JAPMAE010009733.1, read as the reverse complement.
ACACCAAGCTTTTGTGTCTTTCAACCAAAAACCTCCTGGAAAGTTCCGATTTTGAAGTTTCAATACTTTACGTAAAGAGATACGAGACGATATCTATATAAAATACAATATGAAAAATCTTCAGTCTGTCATTTATCTACATTATTATGCAAATGTTAATATGTGGTGAAACTGTTGATATGTAACATTTTGATTCAATGATGTCGACTGTTTTAAAGTTTTATTATAATTATGCTATAAACATGTTCTAGATACTTTTTATACAATATTTATATTTGTAAAAGAATTCTTTGGGTAAATTCTGCTGGCATATATGGACTATATACATATGTGATAATTTTATTTATAATTTTGCAGCATACAGGAAGTCACAGGAGTGAGTTTTTTAATTACGGCTGCACAATTGGATAAGATTTTAACGATTTGGAATTGTATTAAATGTATGCAATACTACGGTTGCATCATGTTTATTTGATGCGTAAACAATATATACGAGTGTTTTATTGTTTGGTGCTTGACGTATATATACGTCTATACTTCTTCAAATCGAATTTTGAGCGGACGCATATGCGCGTCCATATCCTTGACAGGTTAAAATACTTTTTTTAAAATATTTGTAGTTGTATAGAAAATTAATCATACAGTACATATCAAGCACATATATATGATGATATTGTCTTATGATCCGAAATATTACGCCACAAAACATATTACTCATAAGACGACGGATGATTAAATTTCGGTGACGAAACTGCCATTAGACGAGTGGTGTTAATGCGAAGAAAATATAAATATTACGAGATCGTTATAATTTAAAGCGGAAGTCCGCCTTAATGAAAAATTTACTAAGTAAGTCGTAAGAGGATTATCAAAACCGCATTCGGGCACTATTTGTGACCGACCGCGACCGCTTGCGTAAAAGGGGAATTATATTCACGGCGTAAAATAATAATTTGTTTCATCGGCTTCTATACTATTCTATGTTTTAATACGTAATATATACGAGTGCCACACACGATCGTGTTTATATATATTTGCATTCGATTGACAGCGTGTGGTTCTTGTATTTATTCGTTCGTAGTAATTCCTCATTCACACTGATTCTTGATGTGAATTTAGTCGTATACGAATTAAATACGGAATTAAACCTAATCGTAGGTGCATATTTGGATTGCAAATTGAAATATTCACGTTTTTCTTTTATCATCTACTAAATATTTATAATCGCAGACATGTAAATTTCGTTATCTGATATTGGAAACTCTCAAAACCCTTTGAATGTTCCGAGAATGAATTGTTGTTTCTCAATATTATCTATATCGCTTCGTACCAATCGTAATCGGTTTCTAGCGATAATTACACAAAACAACGTCATAGCGTTTACTATAAACATAATACTGATTCTATTATAACGAATTTTATAACTCGAGCAACTAAGGTTTCTGTGTAGAGATTATGTTATTGAAGAATCGTACGAACTATATATTACTATTATATATAAATTAAACGAAAAAAACATTTTAGTATAACGTAGGTAGTATATAATATTGAAATTGTATGTTTTTGTTTATATAATATTTATTTTAATATGTTTATATAATTAGGATATCTTTGGGGTCCTCCATAAACTACGTAACGTTTTTTTACCATCCTCCTCCATGTAACACCATATAGACATTCAGTTTGACACCCCCCCCCCCCATCACCTCTAAAAGGTTATGTAACTTTCCACATTAACCTTTTCTGTACCAGACCATAATATCACAACTAGGCAAGCTATGATTTTTTAAGCAAAAATGGAACCTTAATATTTCTTTTAAAAGTATATTGTATGTTTCCCTGTCATGACTTTATTTTGAATGCTCATATTGTAATCATATCTCTGCGTTTTCATATTTAAAACAACCAGAATATTTAAATTTGCCTAGCAAACTAAGTTTTAAGTTGTGCAAGTTAATTCGTTTCTGGCACTTAATCGGTTAATACTTCACTATTCTTCAAATTATTATATACGTATGTATTCTACATTGAATGTTACTACTATATTATTTTCCAAAAAAATACGCATTTCACAAATGTTTATTTAATTTAATTATTTTTAAGCATGGAACACTTCACTTACATTTTATGTATATGTGGAAAATAGTATTTGACTTAATGGATTTAAAAAAAAAAATTAAACACGATATTTGTAAAAGACCCGAACTGGAGTAGCCAAAGAGCCACATGTGGCTAGTGAACCCCGATTTTCCAACCACTGTGTTAGGATATTATACATACACGACGAAAATAAACATCAAAAGTTTTGATGCTTTGCATTTTTTTTTTGTTTTCTTCTTCAAGCTGCTTGTAACAAAATCATAAGCTCTTTATGTATTTGAGTTGATTGTAGCTTCTATTTTCATCGAATTCGTTTTTATCTTCCTAATCCTAATTAAATTTCGAAACTTCAAAATGTATTGACCGATTTTTTTTTTGCAATTTCTGTTTGCGGTAATGATAAAGGATAGGTTTTGTCCATATCACGCCTGTCCTCATTTGAAACAATCTTCTCCACAGGTATCATACAATTGAAAAAATATCAGATAATTTTAAGCCGTTATATCATAACTCATTTTTTACACGTAAAATGTTTTTATAAATATTCGTCACTGTTAATAAAAATTGGTTAAAACTCGACACAGAACTGTTATAAAGTATTCCCTAAATAATCGTCGGGGAATGTATAATCCAAACCTTGAAAATATGTTTTTTTAGTTCCATATTCTGTTTCAAATTTAATTTAAAATGCCCTATGAAAGTTTAATTTCTGGGTCAATTTAATTACTATCTAAAGCGAAGCGCAATCACAAGCACAAGTCGATGCAAGCAATAAAAATCTGTATTTGCATGTTCGCTTTGAGTCCACCGATTGCAGCTCTCAATGTGATTTGATTACTGTTTGCAATGCACGTATTCCGTCCTTCGCTATACTGTACAATATATTACAAGTTAAAGGATTATTCTTATTATGGATTTTGTAACTTCAGTTCTAATATGAACTGTACTAGACCATTTATTAGATTTTTATTCGTCTTTATAGTATTCTTATTAACCAACAAATTTAATTTTGGTATTTATGGATGAAGTATTAAAAACATAAAACTAATTATCTATAGTAAAGAGATTATGATTGCTTCAACTGATATCGTCACGTTTAGATTGTAGTATGTATATTTAAAAAAACTAAACTCTAAATTTATTATAATAACTAATGTAATTATCACATAAAATTTTCAAATCTGTAATTGATAAAGTCAAAGTATTTAATTTATGTTTTAATACATCAAGATTAAAATTATATGTATATTATGAGTTCGAATCTTGCTATTGGTATAGAAATACAGCGCTGGGATTAAAAGCTTCGTTATAAATAGTTAAAGAAATAGCTTTGAATCTATCTGTAAAAAATATCATAAGATAAAATCGAGATATATCTCGTAATTTTTAAAATTCGTTCTGTTCTTCCAAATCAAAATTTAGGAATGAAATTCATACATTCAAAAAGTCTCACAAGGATGGCGTAAAGAAACTATTTTAGGATATTCAATATCCTCATATATATACACTCGTATATACATAGTTATGTAATATTTGTTTCGTTTGAATTATTTTTTCTCTCACTGTCAAAGAACGATTTCTCATGGAGAGAGAAAAATAAAGACAGAGAGGCCTTATTGTTATATTTGTTTTTTTATATTATATAATTGTATAATATTTTTTCATATGGGGAGAGAAGGGAACAATTTGAAGATTAATATAATATATGAGGGGTGTATTTCCAAAGTGAACTTATTTTACTTCAACAAATTTGTGCCAAATAAATGCCAAAAAACTTTTTACGGTGTTGATATTACATATTTTTTTGTTATCTACATTGCAAATTATATTTTACACTACAAATGGATATAACAAAAAAATATGTAATATCGACATCATAAACAGTTTTTTGGCATCTACCACAAATTTGTTGAAGTGGAATACGTTTACTCTGGAAATACACGCCTCATATTTATATACTCGTATATTATATAAGATAGTTGTAATAGTAAGTTATCAAACACAAATAAACAATGTACATATCTTTACGTATGTATACAACTCTCTCTATCTACAACATTTCCAACGCAATGAAATTTGTATTGTAATTTAGTTTTCTTCATAAACGTTGATACAAAACTTGATCTATTGTATTACATATGAATGTAGGTTCTCAATTTATCTGCATATTGGCTCGGATTGTGGCGATTGTATTCATTTCCACGCGACAGTCGACCTTGTTTACAAATAAGCCTTTTAAAATAGCTCATCCGTTCGTATAATTATCTGCCTTACCTTAAACTGCGTTTCTATCGATCTATACTTTTATCTATTTATAATCACTGCAATGGTAATCAGGTTGATACATATCAATTATACAATACATTGTTAATTCGTTCAAGCAAGGTAAATAAATTCGGCATAACTACTTGTGTTTGTCTCCTCGCCATCCGTTATTTCTGAATCTGCATTATGTACGGCATAATAATAGCAATAAAACCTCTGTAAGTATAATACATAATGTCGAATTTGATTCAGCTTTTTCTTTGTTTCTTTCGTACTAATTAGAACCAAGAGAAAGTATTCGCTTTGGACGAAAAATAATGCCTTATTCGACCATATGAAACCGTAAACTTTCAAGGTAACAAAGTGTTATACATACTTTTTTTTCTTTTAACCGTATCCGCTCCGAAACGAAACATATTGATCTTCACAGGACAGTTTTTTAAAAGTAATAATTGTCAATTATTAGCTCGACTGTTTCTGGTTCATGTCCTGGCTACAAATGAATAAACATTTCAAAATTTTGAAACCAGCACGGTCCTTGAACCCGTGCCCCCGCTTGCTAGGCGTACGCGCTACTACTAGTTTACTACTATCTACTAGTCTAACGAGGGTGACTATACATGCAACCGTGGATAAAATAATCTCTAAATTTTCATAAACTTTATGTTGCTTTACTTTTTCAATATGTTGTGAATAATAAAAATGTTAATAGAATTTAATACATACTTGTTAACTATTTTTTTGCGTATTTGTATGGAGCAAGACGACTTTTCTTATCTCAAGGTGGTTAAGAATAATCAAGAAGTTGTACATTCATATTGGATGCGTTGGCTTTTCTTGAATTTTCTCACTTTTAGATCCTCCGCACCATAAACTTTACAATGTTGCTTTTTTACATAACCATTCAGTTATTGAGAAATCATCACTCAAATTTAAATACGTCGCACTTATTAGGACAACCTATATTAATGATCACTGTCATAATTGAGTAAAGATTTTTTTCAAATAACTTTCTCATGCTTAAACCCTTCATGTTACTATATCCACGTCATACAAAAGGCTTATATTTTATCTTAAATAAATAGTTATGGATAGATTAGTTTTTAACATCTTGTTTTATTAAGTACCTCATTTATTTTCATTCCCGAAAAAATAAGAGGCACCTAAGATATGCATACTGTACCAAGATTTACAGTCCTCCATTGGACTGTGCCCTCTTGCTTTGTATGACGCTATATGGCAGCTACGCCATTGGTGTAGTCAAGGGCGGACTTTCGCTTAAGAAAACTAACCAACTGTCTATAAGCCGTATACTCATATTAGTAACCGTTAACAGCCATGATAACAAAATTATATTTTAAGAAGCACTTTCGGATAGCAACAAATTAACTCTTTGCCTATGGTATACATTGAAAACATCGCCTCATTCACTACTGAGCATAGTTATTTTATTACATAAAAGTTAATCATTACATAAATACATATTACTTGCATATATACAAATACTGAAAGTATTTTCCCCTTTGGCACCATGACTGCGCACGTTCTGAAAATTAATCGCACTTTTTCTCGCATTTCAGTTGCCTCTCCTGGCCGAGTGATGGTCCTGAACGATGCCGGTGTGACGGGGGTGGGAGGAACGGGGATGAGCGGCGGAGTAGACGTCGGGGACGGTGGCGGGCTCATAGCGCCGCGACGCCTCGTCAACCCTTGCCTCGAAAGCGTCCCCAGGCAGGACCTGCATAGGGAACTCATGTTCAATCAGAAAATGTAAGGGTTCGCACGTCTGCTACTGAGAAGTATAAAGATACTTAAGTCTTACAAAGGCCTTTTTCAACCAGTGGCGTAGTGAGATATGTTTTCCGCATAAAATAGAATTTCTGTTCGAGAAATTGTTTCGCCTTAATTAATTGTGCAGTTATGAAGTAAAATCAAGAATATGTTTGATTAATTCGCACTATCGAGGGCTTAAAGTCAAACATCGCTATCTAGAAAAGTGCAACTTTACAGGAGAGCCAAAAAAGGTTTTTTATTTATTTTCTTGGAACTCAGCAAAGATGTTTATTCAAATCTTATAATACGTTGTTGTTTGATAATTTGATTTTTCTTATGACAAGAACGCTAACAGCTTGTACAGTCATTTTATATTAAACAAAGGGAACCATATGTAATTAACGTTAAACTTTACAGACGATTTAAGAAGAAACTAGAAAAGATTGACATAACATTGTTTGACAGTTATCTGGCCAAGAACGTAAAATAACATTATCACAAATTAAAAAAAACTAATTTTTTTGGATTACGTTGTTTGACTTTAAGCACTCGCTATATACATATAATTTATGCGATTCGTATGTATATTTTTTAAAAGTAGATTTTTTCATATTATAAGTGTATGATTATTTTGACCACCACTTGAATAATCAATAATTGAATACATCAAGGGATTATTGCATTTTCATAACTAATTTTTTTTAGAATAAAAGAATCTGGAGAATCAGCTTCCTTTATAAATTGTGTATTTAAACCAAAGTTTACGTATAATAGTTTTCCCACATAATATATTTTAGTATCAAAACAGTTTTGTCTCTTATGACATTGTCGGATTTGTTTTTTTTTTTTTTTTCATTTTCAACCCTTTTAAACTCAGACTAAACTGAATTGATTTTTTAAATATCTATTATTTGCGGGAAAACTGTGATGATTTTTAACTTTTTTTTGTTAATTTCTGAAAAGCTGACGATCTAAGAGTAGAAATCTATTAATGTCCGTTTTTTCTGTTATCGATTTATCAACCATAAAACAACGTAGATTTTTCAATGCGTTTTGGTTATTTCAGCTCAGTTGCATTATGTATTCTTTGTATTGATTTTTATGCACATATATATTTTTTTCAATATAAAATTGACCCAGGTTTGTTTTTGAATATTTAGAATAATAACTAATATAGAAAAAAACATTTAAATGAAATATTTCATAAATGTAATGTGCTGTTTAGATTTGGTCTATTTAAAGTAAATGTGGGTATCGATTTAGTATCATACCATTAAAATATTCATGTTTTATTAAATTTGACTAATATTTGAAAAATCTTTGTATTTCAGTGGAAAGAATGTTTTGAACCAGAAAAGTGAACTGGAAAAAGCACTTTCGAAACACAAGGAAAAGCAAAGCATCAAACTTGAAAAGGATCTAAATGAAGCACCAGGTATATAATTTTTAAAATATTAGTTATTAAACATATGAGAAATTAGCAAGAATTTTCATATTCAAATAATATCACAGTCTTATCTACTTCCTCCTAAATTATATTTTAAAAATCCAGACCCTTTATGGTTGATAATATTTTGACAGACAACAGCTGTCCTGATATTATAAATATTTTTATGAATGAAATACGTTGTATTATTATTGCGACAAATATTTTTTTTATCTATATTCTTTATAAAAAAGTATTATTTTAAATTGACACCACTCATCAGGATTGTGAAAAATTGGGCTTATGCCGGAAGATAATCGAGATTCGAAAAAATACTGACAATAGTCTGTGTGAAATGATGTTGTTTATGTATATTTTGCTAAATTTTAAATGGTAATGGGTGGATATGAAAGAGAAAATTGTATTCTGTCTGTCAAGTATTTTAGTTTGTTATATAGGGTCTTTCATTAAGCGCTTCCTATCTTTAAATTTAAATAAAACAAAGTGAGTGTGAGATATCATCGAAATTTTTTATTCGTTTGAAAGGGCTATTGATGACATTATGTATGGAAAATAACATCGTTCAAATGTTCGCCGTGGCTTCTCTGGGTGGCGCGCATCC
>JAPMAE010009730.1:484-10493 GCA_036584705.1 Rhyacophila sp. 25_7 | reverse complement strand
TAATTCGAGCAGTGCACATAAGTGCCTGTTTAACGAATTAAACAATCCACATTGTAAATAATAGCAAGAGGATAACCTATTAATCCATAAGATACAATTTTATCCAACAAGTGGAAGAAAAAGTCAGATGAGAGGAATCATGTAAGTTTCCATTGTGTATTTTATAAGGAAATTCACTTTGATATATAAGTTCTTTAGATTATTAGCACGTTTTAAGACCAAAGTATATTCTCAATTTCTGTAAATAATATGCTTATACATATATCTATTAAATTAAAATGGAAAACATATTTTTCCAGTACGAACTCCATTTGAATATGGTTAGTGTCGAATGTTTATAATTACTGAAATATTCGTTTGATCACAGCCTACAGACTTTACTATAGTATATTGTTAACCTTTTTTGACATCCTATAGCATTTTTTGATGTTGACAAAAATCACAAAAGTTTCGTAAGGATTATCAAAATGTTACATACCTAGTTTGATTATAAACATATTCAAAATTTCTTGAGTAGTAATCCAAATGAAATTAAGTTAAACCAGTTTTTTTTTATTATGTATATTGTTTTTTTAAAACAACTAGATTTAGATGATATATTTTTAAAAAGTTGAATATATTCATTAAGATGTATTTAGAATATTATGGAAGACTTGCTTGACATGATTTAACTGGGTAACGTGATAAAATTAAATTCTTGGAGCTACGCGATATACCAAAATACGTTACTACTTAGAGATAAAACTTGTCACAAAAATGAAAATAATTGAAAAAAAACGAATTTTTAATTAAAATAAATTAATATTAAGACTCTTATATTTTCAATTATAACAAATATGTTAATAAAATAAATTCAATTAATAATAAACATCGTCAAATTTTCGGTTGAACCCAATTTTTAAAGCAATTTTAAATCAAGATTGAAAACGAATCTCCTACCATTTCAAATGAACTAACACACATTGACGCTGATACGAATGAAAATGTATTAATAAATAATTATATATGTAGTGTTGATTTCGACAAATCACCTTCCATAATAAAAATAACGATTGTCATGATACTAATTCAGAATTCAATTACTTGTAATTAACGTTGGGCTACCAGGCGCGCATGCGCCCCGCAGAGATCGACAATCCACAATATCAGGCGAGACAATGGAAACTGTGGTTCAACTATTCTTTGGCGAGAGATAAAAACCGCTTCTGAATGCTTTGATTCAATTCAAGAATTGACATGTTCTATAACTTTCCATTGGAATATTTTGAACTATTTTTATTTCTTCATATTCAAAGATATTGTTTAATGAAGCTTTTGGACAGTAGTTCAAATAGTAATAAAAAGTCAGTGCTTATTGAATTCTTTATAGTATTATGTCTTGATATTATCTTATAATTCTGTTCTATTACTGTATACACATTTTAATAGTGTGACTACACCGTTTTACAAATATCCTTAATCAATATGCTCAATCCCAAGTGTAATATGTTTTTTTTTTAATAGAACATACTTGTATATAACTCTTTTCGAAAACAGATCATTAAGTTCTAAATGTTTTTTACTCAGTATAACAAGATATTATTCTAAAAATATTTAATTCCATATTTCACTTACTTTTCAATTTGATTAAATAGTTCCCTTTTCGATCGCGGTTTGAACGTAGAGCAATTAGTTTTTATGTCAAACTCTTCGTTAAATACTTAATCAATACATTTAAGAGTTACAGTATAACATAAATGTATTAAATGTTTAGTATAAAATGCAAGAAATTGACTATATACTACATATTGATAAATGGCATATCACAATTAGGCAAATAAATAAAATACAGACAAGAATGAGTTTCGAAGAAACTATAAAGTATATATTATTATTTCTCAAGGTGGCCACTAAATAAAAAAACTAACTAAGCACTAAAATCTTGACAGAAAAATGTTGTATTGTGTAATCGACCAGTTAGGGGTATATTTCTCTACCTAGTAAGTAATTTATTAACTGAGTACAGGTTTTTAGGACCCACCACTGACCTGCCAGTACACGCAACAACGATTATACGTAGTCGCCTTCCTGAAACTTTCACAAATAAATTCCTTCTATGTAATTTTAAACCCGTCCGTAGCGGAGCCGTATAGAACGACAGTGTCACCATGCATCTTAATGCAAAAACTAAGTTAACTGAGGACTAGAGGAATATTCCGCACACTCTAATACACTCACACCAAAGTATTAAGAAGTTCTTCCTGGGACACTCGGCACTTTCTTGAAGAGCGTTTTACGTTCGTTACTCAACAGTACACGCTTGAAACGGTGTAAAGATATGGTGAATTAACCAATTTTGCAGTGTAATAAGGACCTAAATGGATCGTATCACCATATAATCATCATTAGCCATAATTACATTTACTATTATTTGTCTCAAATATTGAACAAGCAAATAAACCAACATTAAAGCAGATACTTACGTAAAATTGTTTACGCTCAATCTGCGGGGCCGACCTATCGGGAATGGGGGGTAATAAATCGTGAGTTGGCTTCACCCAATTGCCCGATATCGGAAGTAACTGTCCCAACTTGCCTATTAACATGCCAATTTCCATGGACTTGACCGATCGGTTCTGCAGATCGAGTGTGAAACTGGGATATAAGTAACCGCTTTTAGCATTTAAGTTACTATTATAGTCTATTTTTAATGTGGATTCTGTATTGTACGTACGATTTAAGACAAAATATTATTTTATTCAGTTAGTCCATTTTCGTTGGTTTAAAAGAATGTAATTAATAAAATTATTATATATACTGTGAAAAACCTTATATATGTATTTAATTCAAATACTTTTTATTTCATATTACCTGCTTTTATTGCTATATATGAGTATTGGTTTTACTCTTCCAATTAAAATATGTTCGTAAATATTATATTTATTCAAAACGCACAACGTAAACTTAACATAATTTGATTTTTGTTATAAATAGCAAATTGAATGTCTTGTTTCGTATCTAATAAGCATATTAGATATTTAAAAATAATGGTCAACAGTGTAACACTTATTTTTTTCAAAATGCTAGATATATTAATTAATATTCATAAAAAATCTTTAAGATGAGAATGTCTTTCCGCCCGAATCTCACAACCGCCAAAGTGTAAAAAAACAGTATGCATTTATGCATTGATTACATTTTTCGCGAAGCCGCCTTGCTACCAAAGTCTTTATTACTAACATAATAGGTCCATTGTTTCGTTTTTGAATATCATTCTGCGTCCAATTACTTTTTTCGGCCTCTTGCGATAGTCCGGTTAGCTGCCACGCTATTTGTAGCAGGCGCGACTCGCAGCTCCCTGCTGCTATATCAGGTGTAGCGCTCCAAAAGGCCACCGCGGTACCATGCTGCGACGGTGATTGCTACCGTGGATCAGATTCTTTATATTGGATCAAATACCATTGCGAACATCTCGTCATGTGTCCGTAAACGATAAATACCAAAGTATTAGTATAGATTCTAGAGTACCACCCACTTACATTTTTACCTAAGTACAATATTTCTTTATTAAAGCATTTCATAACTAAGATAAAATAATGTTATATTTTTACAATTTTTTTTTTTTTTATGATAGCTTACTTGTTTATCACAGCTCTTCTGTCAAAGACAGTAGCAGATATTTATATTATCTCAACTGAGCATTCATTTATAAGCTAAATTAATTCCACTGTACTAAGATAACGTTGGATACCATCCAGAGAGTATATTCATCAATGTTTCTCGACGCTGATGTAAGATGGGAAGATGAGAATAGGCTGGCGAGCGGCAGCAGCTTATTGAGGAGAAACATAAATAAATAACAGATAAGAAATGATATTTTAATCATTTTATATCAGTCCAAGCTCTTTTCAAGTCAAATTCACTAATATACGTACTTGGTACCTATACTGGTTATAAAATTAGAGACTGTATGTGATAGGTGATTTTAATCACTGTTATATGTACTTGGTAGATATACAGGTCATATTCAAGTCGAGTCCAGTTATCTATTATACTTCTATGAAATATGCCACGTAATACCGAAAAACGTTGATTGTACCTAGTAGTTTATATCAGTAGATCCTAGTAGTAGTCATATTTATATTTACCCGATACTTCATAAAACTCGTAAGTATTTTGAATTTATTAAAATTTGTAGTTTTAATCTTATAACTAAATATGTTTATTAAAATAATGAAAAAAAAAGTATTTTTATAAACACTATTCAATATTTATAATCAATTTAAAATAAAGAGTGTAAATAAATTAACTTTACTTATCTAATATTTAAATAAATTAATAGTTATAATACACTCATTAGAATAGATACGTGTACACTCATTTTTCTCTCATATTACGAGTATTATTAAATATTGCTATAGTTACGCAAATACGGCGAATGTCATAATAGGTAAGTAATATTTGTAATTCATTTATATTATATTTGGTTGTATAAATAGATATAAAATAAACTTTGATTGTAAAAAAAATATAGAAGTATCCTTTTCAGAATTCATGATGGCAATATTTTTGTTTTAGCAAAGAAGTTTTGTTGTTTCTACATTTCATCATCCTATTTTCTTAAAATATTTATTTTAAACATTACACAATTGTTAATTTTTTTCTTAGTGTACTTTTGGGTAAAAAAAAAATCAAGTCAAAAAAATGATGCAAAAGAGACACCAGATCAAAAGCTCAAAAGCTCACCGCATGAAAAAGTTCTGAAAAAGTTTTTGTATTGAAATCCATATTATTTTCTTAAATAAACATTTTTCTTGTTGAAGCCGTTTATGACTTGGTCTTTTCATTTTCTTTATCTCATTCCGTTGAATGTCACGCGGTTCCATTATTATACCAAAAGTGCGTTCAAACTTTCCCTTGTTTCCATACAAAACACGATTTTATGGCATTGTATTTTAAAGTAAATAAGATTTTATGTTCATTTTAATGACTTGTTGCGAACACGTTTTAATATCAGTGACGACCAACCAACCATACTGCAAAATACCATAAGAATAAAAATCTATATTTTTATATTATTATATTCTAATATAAACACTATAAAAAATATATAGGCCGTGTTTAAGCAAAATGGATTAACCCTCACAGAACAAATTTTACGGGAGGCACAAAAAACGTTTTTAATGATTTTTCGTTAGTCACATTAACACAAAATTAAAGTGCATGATGGCCAATAAATTGATGTTTTATTTTTTTGATCTGATAATTAAACAAGTTCTTTTTCTTTTCTATACAAACTTAGTAAGTCGTTATTTAAAAAAAATCTAAAGCTGAATTTCGATAATAATTCGGTATTTCCAGCTTAATTCTTTTTGACAGAATGTGTATTTAATTGTATATATTGTGATTCTCAAATAAAAGCTCTTTTGCCTAAACAGGGTCAATATACAAATATCTGTAATTAGCGACTATAAAAATATACTTAGAAGCTATTTAAAGAATCAGAAACTATAAACTATTTTTTTATTGATATTTTCTTAGATAAAACTAACATTTCTATATATCAGAGTAAATTTATATCATTCTAATTATGAACATATTATAATATATCAACTAATATAGATTTGATATACTAATTAATGCTGACGCAGAAGTTTCTATTAATAGTTATTTTAAATAACGCTTTTTTTCACAATTTTATTCTGACGGTATACACTATTGTGCATATGGTGGAAAACATAGTTGTTATAAAATCGAATTGTTTGAGAAAATATCTCATGATGAAATATATAAAAATCAGAGAACAGTATTTTAAAAACACAGGTGAGTGTATGAAACGTTTTAAATAATTACTTTATATATTTTACATTTTTAAAAGCGTAAAGCTGACTACATATAGAGTGAACGAAGCTTGGTAAGAATTTATTCTGTAGTGAAACAACACAAACCGATGATGATGATGATTGAATAACAAAAAAACATAAATAAACTTACACAAGACAGACCTTAGTAAGGAGTCTAGAAACTGTTTCTAAAATCCTTTCTAATGTTAATTGCCAGCAATAAAGAGTATCGTTAAATTTATTGCCTTCTTTCCTTTGCTGTACTTAACCTTACATGTTCAATCTTTTGAATAGTGTTATATGGGTACAATAAATATTATATGCAGGCCACATATTAAAAATAAATCCATTAAAACGACCATTGCATATTTCTTTCAGTGTTTAGCTCGAAAGTATTTATGATAACAATGGAAACCATCTACCTTTTCTTTTCCAACAGTCTTAACACTTCGAATTTTAGTACTATTATTATGTTCTCTGACTATACATTTAAGAAAACTTTTTGTGATCATCATAAAATAAATTAATATTACAATATGTTTTGATCAAGATAGACGAATTGACCTTAGTTTAAAGTTGTACTATATTTTGAAACAATCAAAAAATTTATAAATAAATTGAATTAATACTTATCTTAAATTAATATTTTTCATTTTAATAATAATACTAGTGAATTTAATTAACCGTAGTTAAATTAAAAAAATGCGGTAAAACTGACAAATAAAATTAAATATACTTGACAGTACATACACAAAAACTACCCAAATCAAATAAATAATAAATAATCAACTGTGGTTTTTAAAAGCGTTTTTATGATAACATCTGAGAAAAGGCACTCACAAAAGTACTCGTAAATTACACACACATATATATATAGATATCTCCAATATTAGGTCAAATATAAACAATTTGATCACTTTCGTCGTATATTATTAGTCTCTAATAGCCTCCCCGAGCTGGGTTTTTTATTATATATATTTTATAACATCATATGTGATTTTAAAATCTTTATATTTTATGCTTAATATCTTATCTTTTTTTACATATTTAAAAAAAAATTATAATCTTATAATTAGAAAAGTACGTTTTAGTATTAAAATGATAATAGTGTAAGTGTTTCCGAGTAACTATTGTATCTATAATTACTTATGAAATATTTTTTTATAATAATTCAAATAATTCAATTACCACCATTTAAAGACTGGACGGTGATGTGTTGAAATCGATTTTAATAGCTTCATTAGCTCAATCTTGTGAGAAATACGACTATCTATAAAAAATAATGAAATTCAACAATGCCTATTTCATTTTTATTGTCTAATTAGGTATATATACATATTTTGAAAACTGTTGGTAGCCTGCATTAATTGTTGGTCAAACAACTGGAGTATAACAAATGCATTTTTATGGTAATATACAATAAATATTAAAGATATCTAATTTAGAGACGAAAATAAGTAATTTGAATTAAACACATGTTTAAAAAAATGACGTTATTTTCGAAGTTTATTTGATATAAAAAAATAGGTTCATAATGATGATAGAACAAATATGTACATTTACTGCTGTTAATTATTGGGTCATGTAATTTAAATAATCTAAAACTAAAATGATAACAAAATTAAAACTAGCCCAAAAAATATAATATTTGATAAAACTTAAGATAAATTTAATCTCTTGATCAACTGAAATTCAGTTCAACATTTTCAGTTCATTTAAATTGAAAACATTGTTAGAGACGAATCCTGTCTTGAATTTTTAAAATTTATTATATTTTGTGGAAATAAGTATGCAGACTGTATTATAATATATTTATGATTGGTAGTAGATAAAATGAATATATACACATATATATTATATATAAGACGTTTTGAATTACTTCTACCACAAAGTTTTTCAAGAATAGGTAACACTTTGAACACAGTCTGTATATAACTTAAGACCCTTGCCAATAGATTGTCAGTTATTGATGTTATCAATACTTGCGTAAAATGGACCTCTCGGAATTGAAAAAAATCAATTAGATGCTGTCAAAAGCAAAAATGGAACGTTAAATGTCGAAATGGAAACGTCACAAAAGACTAACAAAGATATCAATCGAACGGGAAAACAACAATACAAACACGTGGAAAACTTAAATGGCTCTCATAATAAGAAAAATATATATAGAATTATAAAGTATTTATCAGTAGAAATCTGTATGAAAACTATATGGCTTGTATTGAGATTTTGAAACAAGCAGCTCAATAGGTATGAACCAAATAATGTGATTACTATGATTAGGTTGTCATTTATTCATTATTGTTTTTTTAAATTATGATGTTCATCTTGTTAGTATTTATTAGATGAAAAACATGGGGTTTTTCTTTAATTTACATTCGTACATACAATCGCTATTTTCATAGGTTGTTCCTTCTTTTTATATTCGCTGATTAGACTTAGCTAATGACTTTGATGGTTCTTAACTGCAAAAGCAGTATGCAAGTGATCATCCAAAACAACAATATATAAATCTGTCAAAATTTAATATTTTTTAAAATCTTTATTTTTATTTACTGTTGACAGCTATTATATTCAAATAACAACATATTTTATACATTTATTTTATATTCTAAAAATTAATTCATAAAAAGAACCAACGTTAATCTTTTATTAAATGTTGAAAATGTAGTAAAAATAGGAAACTGGATGAATTTTTCAAACATTTTGATCTAATGGTATTTGTATATTAGAATGACTGTAAATAAAGTAAATTTAAAATACTGTCATGTAATCATTAGGCAAATTTACTCGATTCACTCAATAAAAAAATTCAAGTACATATGACAAACATTCAAAATTATCAAGTAAAATAGAGTAGTTTTTTAGTGTTTTCTATAACATCAGAAACGTATACTTACTTTAAAAAACTTTCCATTAAATTAAACATTTTGCATTCCCCACATCGGAGTGTCCATATTTGTTTTGTCGGCCTGTCCGCACAAAGGTTATTTCAATTGTAGAATGAGTGAGGTGGTAAGGGAGACAGGGATATGTGGAGTACATGGGGTAATTCTCCCACAATGAAAGTATACACACTACCATCTGGCACTAATTCAACCATTCACTAATTTAATCTGTACCCCAATTGATTGTTTGGTGAATATTTTGTAATTTTGTTTACAAATTTGTTTACACATTGTAGTAGTTACGTGATACATGATTATAATACTGCTGCGAGCCATTATCATTGTCAAATTAATAAAATATTGATCGATTTAAACATTTACAATTACAGTTTTTCATTATAATTAAACATCATGTACTGTTTATTACATAAACTGTATATATTTTACACTCATAAGATAAACACACAATATAACAATCACTTGGTATATGAAAATAACTAAGCCTATTATATCTAGCTTAGAAGTAGAAATAAAACGATATGAGAAAAGTGTGAGTATATATTTCACCGTCTTAGAATACGGGTTATAAGATAAACTGAACAAAATATTTAATCTGTCTATAGAGTAGATATAAGAAAACGAAAGAAATTCATTACACCTAACTGAATATATACACATTCTCAATTCATTACAGATGGAAATGAGTAATGTATGCTTAACGTAATAATACGTATATAATTTTCATTGTCAAGTTACAGTTATCCGATACATACAAAAACAAAAGGAAGCTCCAGATGTAATATGAAAATTTAACGAAAGACTGACGAAATCAAATTTATGGAAATAATGTGATTCAAATTTTATTAAACAGACTTTCATCCACCAACGAATCGATAAATTTTGTGGTGATTAAAATAATCCAAGCTACAGTTGTTTTTATTATAATTTCATATATATCTTAAAACAGAGATTTCATTCAAATAAATATTTTCATAATATTTATTATTATTTAACATTTCACACGTGTTCTTTCAGTATTTTTTACATTTTTTTTAAAAAAACTTCACTCGTATAGAGAACGCTACAGAACAAGTATAAGGAGTAGGAATAAAGCCAAGTAATAATTTATATACTTACATAAATTAAGGTATTTAGCGAAGTGAAGTACGAGTACATTTGTTGTAACTTTTGTAATAACTACTTAAAGTTTTATTTTTGCTTTCTCACAAACTATAAAATACAAATATGTTACCGCATTCACGTATGGATGAAAAGTCTCTTGTCTTGATAATGAAAAAA
>JAPMAE010009727.1:0-10496 GCA_036584705.1 Rhyacophila sp. 25_7 | reverse complement strand
AAAAAAAAAAAAAAACAAATTGTACGCATTTACTATCACGTACGAGTATCTGATGATTACAATAACGATGTCGATACCCAGTAACTTTCAATTCATTTTTTATGCATTGCTCGGACTTCGAAGAGTTTATGCCTTATAAATTTCATGTTTCCCTAAAAAATCTACATATCTGCACGGTTAGCAGTTGGCACATGCCTATATATATTGAAACGACCCTGTAAGGCATATGTTTATCCACAAGACTGTCGTAATTATGATTAAAATTGAGTGAGAGTAATACAAATATCGTAATAGTTTATTCATTTATTTATTTATTTAATTGGAAAATGGGTTTTTATCAAGTAATCTGTCGCATGTTTATTTTATATCTCTACTCAAAGAAACCGTTAATATTCCAGATAAAGATTATATATACTATGGAATAAGTGAATACAGAAACAATAAGAGAAGTAATAACGTACTTGTGAAACTAACTATTAAAATACTTTGCAAATCGGCAATGTACTCGTAATATCGAAATAATTTCGCCGAGAAGTTTGAAAACAAACCAGAGGCGATCGAATCGTGACGGGCGGCGGCCGTACGACATTGTCGTGACGTAGAAGGCCCGCCCACAGCGGTGCCGTGACCTAGCCCAACGCCCGCCCAAATAAATTTTTGTCATTTTATTTACATTCATTTCCAACAAAATTTAACAGGTTGTCTCGTCATGTTTATATCTCTTGCAAAAAGGTAAACACTCACTAAAAGCATATCGCCATTTTGTTTCGATTATTATTTAAATGAATTTTACTAGTTTCTTATAACGTTATCACGCCAGTATTAAATGCATTCACGTTAATCGACGAATATACGAGTATAACTGAGTGTACAAATAACAAAATACATCAGTAAATAACAAAAGAAACTCCTTTCCTTTCTTTGATATTATTATAAACACGGTTCATTCCACTATACTTTTTAAATATACTTCAAACATAACTTTTTTTCTATAAAATCTCTTCGCATTTTTGATAACTTCTGTTATAAAAGTGCCGAAATTTGAAGAAATTAAGCAATAACTGGAATATATTTGTTTGGGAACATTTAGCCATATCCCATAAGACTTGTTACTTTCATTTTATGTATTACAATGGATTGAAAATAAAAAAGGAACCATTTAAAATACAAGGATTATTTACACAAATTTTTCAATGTAGAGATTTGCGGATATTTGAAAAGTTTATATGATTTAGTAAATATCTAAATGATGTACTATAATATAATTGTAATATCATTATTTTCCAACTAAAGGCGCCACTAATGCGTTCATATACTTTTAACACGAATATGTTCCAGCACTATGTTTTTAATATTACAAAACGAAGCGGAAACTGATCAAAAAATGTAAAATAGCGCTATTAAAAGCAGATATTGTGGTAAAATATTAATTAACAGGGTGCGATATTGTCTCTCTGAATATTTCTATAAACGTTAATCTCGAAAAAATTCAAACCCACCACGAAATTAAATTACTTATCCCGGGCGATCGACATTTCACTTCAGGACACTTGAACCATTCAAAAGACGGCGAGAGAAAAAAGCGCGGAGTAATTCAAAGAAGTTAGCGGAGGAATTCTCCAAGACTTTCGCTAATTTAAATTATCTCGTTTAATTTGATTACTTTTTGTTGAAAAGGGATAATATTACGGCGCGCTCTTTCGCGAAGATTTGCTATCGGAGATTTTGACAAGGGATGGAAGAACGACAGGGCCACATTCAAATAGAGAGCGCACTTTGTTTTTGCGGGCGATATAGTTGATACAAAAAATATCTTGGTGGGCTGCTTATTTTCAGATCATGATGATAAATCAGAAATAAACTTTTTATGCAATGTTTGCAACAGAAATAACGCTAATTATTGATTAGCATATTAGTTATAATCAGTAAAATGTATATTTAATAAGAAAATAATTGTTCATTCACATATTATACTTTAAAGGATAGTTGAAAGATAAGTATTGAATGAAAAAAATAATGAATATTTTTTGCCTACAAATAATTTTACATGTATAATGAATAATATTTTTTCCATTTTACAATAAGCCATCTGCAATATGAAATTCCATCGACTTAACGTTAATTCTCTAATAAAAAATATATTGTTACAATTCGTGGTTGACGGACATGAAAAGTGCGGTCCTGTCTGGGGGAAGGAATCTCGCGCATAAAAACGTTAAGAAACGACTATAAATATTACGGACAGGCCTTGACTTGAAGCTTTCAACGAAAAATTGGAAATTATATCACGTCGGTGTACATTTACTTCAAACCCTTGGTTCCATTAGCAGTAAATTTTGAATGAAAGTGACTTACTTGAAAAGAAAAACCCAGTTTCAAGGACGATTGCGTTAAGATAAGTTAAAGGCACATATAGACGCGAGAAATCGAGGGTATTTTAAAAGAGATATGCAACAAAAATGTTGAGCGATCAATCACATTTTTAGGGTGTGAACGATTTGGACATACATAAATTATCAAAATCCTGCTGAAGAAAACAAAAAGAATTTCATGGTTATAATATAACGGTGAAACCTATAGTTTTATATGGATTTGAAACTTAGGACCTGACGGAGAAACAAGAAAAAGCTCTGCGCATATTCGAAAATAAAATACTCTTGCGTATACTAAAACCAGTTAAAGAAAATAAAGGAGTTCGAATCCGTTCAAACAGCAAGCTCCTCGAATCATTTATCTATTATATGAATATTGTCTTAAGGCCAGAATACTCAGATGGGCGGTCCAAGTTGCAAGGTCTAAAATAAAATGAACTTTCCGAGGAGAATATGGACTTATAACCTCACGAGAGATAGTGCAAAGCTGAGTGTAAACAAGTTGAAAGAGAGAGCTAGAAATACAAAGACTGAAGGATTGTTGCGAAGTAAAATGGATCGTAGGGTCACATCAGCGGATAATTGATACTACGGGTAAAATGGTAAATTATTTTTCACACGGTCTCACGGTTCGGTTCAAACTATTCGTCCTACTTAAGCATACCATATCTGAAAAAAATCGAATGTTAAAGTACAAGCGATATAAGCGATTACCTATAAGATTCGAAGATGACGTTATTCACCTTACGGCTGAGATGAACGACTTTTTGATTATCTTGGCCTACATAAACTTAAGAGAAATCATTTCGACTCATATATATATATATATATATTATGATGTTTTTACCTAAATGTTCATGATTGTCTGAGGCTATATTAATAATTTAATGTTGAGCCTACGCCTCTCTAATACGTTTTCGCAATCATTTAAGAACTCTATACGACACGTTAAATTAGGCCAGCATAACCATCGAACATTAACGAAGCTGTGAATATTAGATACTAATGCATGTGAGTATATTTCAAAACGTTATCCATAAAAAAAATGACGTACCAACTGTATAACATTTGCATCCGCATTCCTATTATTTAAAGAAAACCTTCATCACTGTAAAGGCAGAAAAAATACGAAACAAAACGTCGTCATCGCTTTTTAAATTATTATTTTATTAAGTAGGTTCTCCATTCAAGTTATTTAATGGTTCACGTTAATCCTAGCACTGTTTGATCTCAAAAAATCATTCCATAAAATAGCACCTAACGCAAAGTTGACGATCAAAGGCGGTTTCGTTCATTGAACTCAATTTCACGGAAATTAACGAGTTTCTTTAATAAGAAAAAAACATCCACATCACAAAGGAAAGGTTACTTAAGACTTGAATATCGATTTTAGAACGTATCGTGATTTAAACGTAACGCTTGTTCCATAGTAATCTATGGATACTGATTTAAAAAGTGAGACTAAATATTTTTCGCATTTCCGTTGCCTTATTCGTGAAATCATACGTACAATTGAATCAGCACATTAACAACAAAAACTGTAAACTTGTGAACATTGCGTTATAGGGAACAAAGTTTCAAAAGCGTATAAAATTTTTTCATGGTTAATAAATTTAATAAAATTCACGAAGTCAGTATAATAAAGTGAAAAATATCTAAGTAGGAACAAGTTGGGCGGGGAATAATCAACAATCATCACATTTTTCCCCATTTATAATATAATATTGATTAATGATAAAAATTAAGGATAGTCAAGATAACATTTTCATTTTTCCTACGTATAATAAATATCAGTATCACAAGGTGAACGACACTTTATATGATATTGTTGACTATTGTTTCGTCATTTTTTTTAATACAAAACACGGATAGCCAACAAGCATCATCTCATTAATTATGTAAATAAATATATCTTTGTAAATGAACGGGATTTTAATTTGATGACCTAAGATAATATTATAGTAAATATTTTAACTATTTAGTAAACTTATTGTGAATTGGGTAATAGTGGGCAGTTAATTCAACGATAATTAATAATAAATCGAAAAAATATTACGCCGAGTTCTACAATAATTGGAAAATATAATATATATAAGATACATTAAAAAGACGTTGGAAACGAACTCGCTTACTACTAACATTACTACAGTTTGTCAGATTCTAAGCGATCGATGTTAACTGACAATAGTTATAAATAAGACCCCCTTGTTTCCTGTAGTAAACTAGTTTCTTCGTGGATTTTACATGGATATTTATGTATTTATTTATCGTATACATAAAAAAACAAATCGATTTCGACTAACACAATTTCTCACGATTGCTATGTTGCAAATCACGGTGACCGGGAAATTAATAGCTAGAGATGGACTCCGCCTGTGCCTTCGCACGACAACACGGAGTCCGAGAACGGTCAATGCAGTCGCCGAATTCTTGCGAATGGGTCGCTTCCGGTGAGAATTTTACATCGACATACCGAAAGAGCCGCGTAGACGGGACCAGAAATAGATTTATGAAATACTGTGGTTTGTATCTTCTCACTCTTAAGAGATTCATTAACATTTGTTTTGAATCCGGTTATCCAAAAAAAATCAATCGAGCAGGATGCTTCACTTACTCGTAAGTTCCACCACGGTAACATCTAAAAAGTTATGAAGTCATAATGAGTTAGGCGGAGAGAAAAACAATTGAAAATAAGTATTTTCTTAAAATATTTATGTCATGTGGCCGAGCTAATAATTCATCTAAAGTATAGTATTATTTTAAAAATACATATTTAGTTAATGTGTTTAGTTAGTCATGTGTAGTATATTGAATTTTATTTGAAAATAACACCATATATTTTAAAATATGATAAAAAATGGATTTTATTAAAAAAATATTTAAAAAACAGTTGAAAGTGATGAAATATTTTAAAAGCAAGGAAGAAGCATATCTTACTTTGTTTAAAATAAACTAATTTAATAGCAAACCAAATGTGACTGCCCGAGTAAAATGTCGCGCGAAAGTTTACGCGGAAAAGAAAGAACACAAAATACAGCTGAAGTATGTATTAATACTGTAGAGATAGCTTGAAGACACCCATTTAATGCTTGCAAAGCCATATAAATAATGGTCCCCCGCCAAGAACAAAACAGTCGGGAAGCGAAAATAAAACAACACGTTGAAACTAGAAAGACGCCAGAGTTCAAGAAAGTGTGCAATAGTACGCCGAGCTTTAAGTTTGAAGAGAATATAAAACGAATCATAAATACTAGTTGCGAGCTTACTAAGCTAGTAACATTAATGGCTTTCGTCAGAAAACAGAGCTTTTATGGTACATCATCATCATTATCAGAAGCAAAAGGCGTCGAGAGTCGGTAAAATAAAGGCCTTTGCAAATTTTATCTATTCAATATTCTATAAGCTCACAGAACACATTAATAAATAAATATTTAGATCAAATCAAATGAACTTGATCCAATAAATGCTTATTTTGTTTCATTAGAAGAGTTGATCATTTTTCTTTATATTGATATCGCTCAATTAGGTCCAGGCTTTATAAAAAACGAAAAAAACTTTTGTCGGATTTGTTGTACTCAAGCAGTAAAAGAATATGCATAATCATTGTGTGACGGTAGAAAAATTCTCAACAGGTATAGAATCTTCATGAATCAAGGAAATAAAACGGACAATTGCCAGGAATCGAGCTCATAACACCAAACCCCATGCAGTCAGCTGCGCTTGGTAACGATTAGTAGCTAAAATTACATATTTCCTTTATTGAGATTATTATTAAATGAAGCGCCTAGACTGGCAACTAAATTAATTAATTCATCGTATACAAAATAAACCATATTGTATCAGTATAGACAATTGTAACAGTCAACATCGAATTAAGTGAATCGTATGTTTTTAAGCAACTTTCTAACCACGGTCTCTCATGAAACCCGTAGAAATAAAGAGTCCAAGGCAATTATTACACGGGCGGCTACGGAATCAAGAATAAACTGATTCAAAAACACACGTCACACATTGCAGCCGAATTATTAGTTAGGCTCCGTTTCTCTGAATTTTACTAATACATACAATCTAATGTTACTCGTAGATCAACAGCTCAATTGCATTGTGACGCAACCAACGTATGAAAAATCAGTCATCAATTGAAGTATTTGAAAAAAGTAACTTACGAGTAATTGTTGATTAAAAGTCGTAGCAATATAAATAAATACTGCTGAGATCGCTTACAATGAAAGAGGCGTTAACTACGACTACTTTTGTGCTCTTTATAAATGCTAAAACGTCGTGAATATAACTAAAAAAACTGATAATGATATAAAAAAGATGATTAATACACGTATAATATTCACGGACCAACGCATCGCAATTCTATTACACTGTGCATTCATTTTATTAAATTTAAAAGAAAACATTTCATGCCACCTGTCTTGTTTTAAGACCTGTCACTATAAAAGCTCACCCCTGCGAGAAGGCAGAGTTTAAATAAATTCTGATTGTTTCGCAGAAGAAAAGTCTTACGGTTCAAGATTTTTCACGTAACACTTCATTCAACTATACGTCGTATGTATTATAATATATTCAGTTAAGAGGAGATTACTTCAGACATTAAACTAATTATTTTTACCAATGTTTCTTGTTTTGATATTTCCAGAATAAGAACAGAAGAATTGTATATAATCTCGTTGCTACTACATTTAAATAGTAAACGTAGACCGTAGACGTAAATTGTAAAAATACTAGTGCATATAAACGAGTATATATATATACTTAGCAGACATCAAAGACAGTATCAAGTGAGTGAGTTATGGCGTTATTTCGCTTGTCTCGTTGGTTTCCCATTCATAGTTCATACTATCGTTTGTTTTACGTTACAGTAAACTTCATGATGCAAATGAAATGCGTGTCTTGAGAGAACCGAAATAAATTTGCCATGAATATGAAATAGACAAGAGACTTACGATATTAGATTAAATACCACAAATATTTTAGATAAATATGTTATATATTTTATTACTAAACATATACATCGGAATTTTATAGTCTAAAAAACAAAAATACGCATTATTAAAATGAAGAGAACAGTATCATCATGACTGGCAGTATTTATTATTATAACGGTAAAATAAAGAAAGGTCTTAACAACAGCATCGCAATAATTTTCGTTGGATGATTTGCGTTAAAGAACATGTCGACTGAATATTTTTGCGCCATCTAATTACTAGGCGTTGAGGCTACCATGTGGTATTACTTAATCTTTAGAGTAAATTTATTTAACATATAATCGTAATGAAGATTATTTTCTAACGCTACGGTCCATTCAGATCAATAGCCAATTGAACCTGTTCAGATTACCCTTCAGGCTTTTTTTATTTCGAACCACATACTTTCTACCTATAGTTATCAACATACTCGACGTGGCCCTCCATCTCCTATGTATTGATAGATCAGATGCTTTCCGCCATACCCGCTATGCCTTCAAGACCTTTCGCAAAGAACTAGATGTGTGACATTCACAAAAGTAAGCAAGTGTTCTAAGGACTTTGAAAACCTCGTTGTGAATGCAGAATTTAACTGTCATCGTTTGTTTTATGTTAACTATTGCAAAAGTACTACAAAGTAAATATATTTTTTTCTTACAAATTACATACACATAGAATCTAGAATCCGCCCTCACACGGCCTGCGGAGATGGTATCTACCAAGGCCAATTTGAAGGCTTTTTCAAAATGTGTGGTGCTTCCATTTTACAGACTAAAAAACTCACTCGTCGATATCGAGCTTAGACAGCTCGTCAGCGTACTGGGTGCACAAGTCTCCTCTCATCATAGAGAATTAGACGGGGCGAACTGCTAATCATTTTTTTCTTTGTCAATTCTAGTCTCGTAACTAATGTAGATGGTGATACCGTCTCGTACAGCTCCGCTATGGACACGTTTTAAATGAAATGCGTGAAAAAACGGTTCATTCTTGCCTGTAATGACGGGTCGATGGCGAGTCCCAAAAATACATATACTGGGTAGGAATTTTATTATTCAATGCATTTATCTAAACTTTTGATGAAAATGGTGAGATTATTTATAAGTATAATAAATTTAATCGTTCACTGGTACATAACGGTAGATTTTTTTTATGTATTTATTTTTATCTACATAGACAAAGAACAAAGAAAAGTCGAGGAAAAACTCGTATATAACAGAGCCGTTTACTTACTAAGATTTTTCCGCGCGCTTGATAATCAAACAAACGTAAAAACAAAATGACTGCGTAAAGAATGGCGGGCGTAGGTAAGAAACGGCGCCCCTACGCCATTTCTTTTACTATGCGTCTTTTTTTAAATGCATAAAGAAGGGAATGAAATACTAAAACGATTGAATTGCCTTATACTGAGACTTGATAGCAAGAATATTATGTACGCAGAAAACAACGTTTATTTTATATATTATTATCTTACGTTTTGTAAGGCGTATCAAGATTTATTTGATACATAGGAACGACTTTAGTAGGAGTCATTCATTTTATATCAGTTGGTAATATTATAGCATGTTTAAGAAGTGCTATTTGTTTTATAAACATCAATAAGTATGCCTTTAATCAGGAACTAAAATAAGATGCTGCAATTAATTCTCAAGAACCATGGATTCCTTCAATTTCAATTGTAGACTCGTAATACATCAAACTGCAATTGTAAAATAATAACATCATAAACTACTCGTTTACAATATTTGATGCCCTCCTAACTAAAAGCTGGTACATTTATAGTTATACATTTTTTTATATACTTATGTGACTAGCTGACTATTTATAATAAATATTTACATTGAAAATAGATTTAAAACCAATGAGGTAATGTTGCACACCTGTTTCATAGAAAATGCAACGCGATTTCAGACAAATTCACTGTGGAAAATTGGAACAGCGACTGGTATTTTCTCGTGAAACACTCCACCGGAGGGGGTGTCGTTTATCTTACGCGATTAGTGTTTTGTATGGATTATACTTGAAATTAACTCATACACAAGATAGCTATTTGTGAATATCAATATCTGTCACAACATCAGCAAATAATCATAACACGTCGACGCCTGGTGATACATACTCGTATATGTGAATTTAAAGATTAATAATATGTTGAGGAAGGGATGGGCACATGTGAACAAGTTAATATTTTGTTTTAAAAAACGAGGCATCATTGTTAGGATTTGTTTTTTTCCGATGTGTTGTTTGACATGTCTGTCGCGTACGCCAACGTTTAAAGTCCCGGCATTTGATATATTATAAATAGATTTTTTTTTAATATATCATCGGCATATAAAAGTATTTCGGTAAGGTAGAATAGTGAATTATATTCATTCAAGTACTTTACTACTTGTGTTTTATTCAAAAGTTTTTTGAGATACAAGAAAACTTAACACTCTACGTGTCTTATACATTAAAGATATTAAGAGATACTCGTACCAACTACAACACTAATTTTAAGATATTTTAAGTAACTAATAACGAAAAGCTCTCGTTAAAGCTCAACTAGCCGCGCGCGAGTAACTCCCTCTACGCTAAGTGATTCCGTAAAGTTTCCACAAGCGCCACGACCAACCTATTATTCTCTAGCAAATATGGGCCATGGCGCCGGTAAACACAAGGCAACATTCAGGTGTGAACGCTTAGCCGATGGCGCGAAAGAGGTTTAATGTAACAACAATTTTATTACCGTGAACGGACCTCGGGTTTGAACTCAAGCGGGCGCCTTAAAACCTGCGCATTATTTTTACAGTTTCTTCACTAACGCAATGGGGTTACTTAGCTTAGTTCGTACGTGAGCAAAATATTTATTATATATGGAATGTAACAACAACACATATGTCGGAAATGGACCGTTTTTGAATTATAGTGTTGACACAATAAAAAACAATTCATCGTAAATATATCTCGATGCATGAACGAATAGCCAATATATTATATAATAGTTTTATAAAGAAGAGTCATATATATACTAGTGTGTATTTTTTTTAAATTTTTTTACATATTATGGAAATCACAAATTATTAGCTTAATGCGTTCACAATATGAAGATATATAATATATAAAAAAACAGCATAAGCAAAAAAATACGAAAAATCAATATGCAAATATT
>JAPMAE010009725.1:292-10497 GCA_036584705.1 Rhyacophila sp. 25_7 | reverse complement strand
CGTTAAAATTTCCGGGTTTGCGAAGTGTTCCATTGCAGAAAAATTTTGGGAAACCCTGCTCTAAACTATACATTTTTAAACTTGTGATAAAGGGGATTGTCAATTTGTAAATGCATAAATAATATTGTATTGGGCAAATATTTTGTATATCCGCAAACAAAAAAAATACGTTCATTTAGTTGGTCATTTATTACGTATCCATTGTTCTTGCAGGTAGCTGAAAGTCACAAACATTAGACGGAGTTCATTGCACAATTTTTTATTACCTATATTGGCTCAAATCGAATAGGACATTCAACCGTGTTTAACTCTTTTAGTTTTTAGAATGTAAGAATTTAGTAATAGTTTAAACATTATAATTGAATTGAATTAATTTGAAAATTAAGTGTGATTGTGAAGTAAGTGCATGATAAATTTATCAATAAAGTGTTGTAATCGTTCATTGTCAAATGAAGTTTTTTTTATTTGCAATGTGTATTTCAACAATTGGAACTTTTTGCTTACTTAGTATTTATTATGCGAGAAAGAGTGATTTTTTAGTACTTATTGGTATAAGTTTTGGAATTCGCATGCTATATTATCTATGAATGAACACATTATTGTGTGGAAAAGAAACTTTGTTAAGTTAATCGGTCTGGTCTGGTGATGGCAATTGTCTGCGTTTCTCCGCTGTTTAATATCTTCGATCGGATTGGCAGGTTGGTCTGATGTTGGCTGTTTAATCGGCGGATCTCTTTGACTGAGTTTTCACCTGGAAAATACCTGTGCGTTGGTTTATAGGATGGCCATATCTTCTCCGTTGTTCGTAGCGAAAGTTCGTACTAAGGCTAACGGGCGGGCCTCGTATAGAAGGACGGATAGATCGCTGCACACACCTACCGCCCCCGCTCGCTCGCGCGCGCTGCCGCCTTCCTCAGTCTGCCTCACATCGTCACATGAATTGCGCCTGGCTGGTACACTCTCTCTCGACGGCGCAATCGACGGCCGATACTAGAGCGGCACCACTCTCCAACCCGGCGCGTCGCGTCTGAACAACTAGCGCCGCGGCATAGCGTTTCCCGCTTTTTTGACAGAACGTCGTCTTGCCGTTTCCCGCGCATTTTCAAACGTCAAAAACGACGGCCCGTGCCGTCAGCCCTCGGATACGAAAGCCCGCTGCGGCGGTCATCCCCGATGGGAGTAGAACTCTTTTGTTGTTGTGTCTAGTAAATATTTCCCTGTAAGAAAGCAGGTGGTTCGACGACTGCCATGGATGAATGGGAGCGTCATGTGACTCCTCTTCTGCAGGATATGGGATGTTCAGGAAACGATGGGCACGATGATTTTTTTAATCCTCAGGAGGTGAGTAAATCATAAATATATTAGAGTGCATTCCCCTGACATTATCTTGTCCTATCGTCTGAGTGAAACACAAGTTGTGATAAGAATAGTATTAAGATAAGTGTGTGTGTGTGATTTAAACTTTTCACGCATACTCGTACACAAGTTGGAGGAATAAACTTTTACCGTTGTCATCTTGTCGTTTACACACACTCCTATAATAATAGTACACATGCAAGCAATTGCTGCTAGTGTGCATAAGTGTAAAGTTTTAAGTTAGTGATGTTATATTTGCCGCTTTAGGAATAGTAATACAAAAGTCTATCTTAGTAGATTTTTCCAATTACGTTAAACATATATCTCAATAGCTGAAATTAAAACACAAATAAAACAGCAAAAAATAACACGTTTCTTTCATTGTGCATCTAAATATGTGTTTCATATAATTTCTAGGTGTAATAACAATAATTATAATTAAAAAATAAACGTTTTTAATATAGTTTTTTCATCGATAACATTTGAGACATAAATGTTATTTATCAAAGACTGCACAAAAACGTAAATAAAAAACGAGAAAATAGAAAAAAAGCGCTCCATAATTGCGAGAGAATTAAGTTGTTAAAAAATAATTGTGTGAATGTAATGAATGAAATAAAATAAAAGAACTTCAACGTGTTTTACAAAAAACTGAATTATGTTCATTATTGATAAATTTAAAATGTTGTGTTTGTATATATATACATATATACGAAGTATATATGTAATATTGTCTTAAATACTTCACAACAATTTTTTGTACAGTGCGACCAACCAAAGATTACGCAGACTTAGAAACTAAAATATCACAAATGGAACGCATTGACGTATTACACGTAATGCTATGTTAAGTTTTATTAATAATAGTCTCATTTTGGTCATAAAATAAATATTACAACCAGTTTTCTTTTCTGGAAACATTAATTTTAAACTATTTTTTATTGTTCAAAACGTAATTGTATATTTATTTTTAGTTTTCACTAATACGAACAGCACTTATTGCTATATATATCGGAAATAATTCAATAATTAAAACTAAATATATTGGTTGTTTGAACATCTTGTAAAATCAGACCAATAAACTGTTTTCGATATAAAAACTTTTAATTATTATTGATTATTTAAACATAAATCTGTATAATATCCTCAAGTGTATTGTACTCTCTTTACATGTAAAATATAATTAACGTTAATATCACGTCGTTAACAATCAGTCACAGCTATTATTTACAGTACGACAATTTATTTTTGTGACATATTAATATGTCGCATAGCATTCACTATGGTCGATATTGTTTTTTTGTGTCGATATTTAGTTTGGTACCTTTAAAGTATATTTTTATAGCCATTATACAGAGCCGAATCATATTGGATATAGTGAATATTGGTACCGACGTTATACTAAATAATCAGTAAACAAATTATAATTTGACTGACAAGATACTTTAAGGTGCTAAAATGGTCGGCTAAGGTGTCGTATACATGCCATCACTACTAAACTAAATATTATTTGCCATTATATCGTTTCGATCTGCAATGAACCATCGCATGTCTAAATTAACAGCAATAAATAGCTCATTTATTCAGCAAATGCTAAAATCTGGAAGATTAGATTGTAATACCTTAAATTGGGCACTCTCTTTTAAACTAGAGTTTCATATATTTTTTTGTGTAATTAATCGATCAAATTTAAAAAAAAGATGTGTGCTAACTTACGTCTTGGCATAATTTTAGCAGAAATATTATAATATTTATAAAAAAATAACATTTCAGAATAAAGTTATACGTACATATTACTGTAGTGAATAAGAAATGTATGTACAATAATATTAACACGAGAAGTACCCTAATCAAATATACAGTATATTAAATGAAGTCTTCCAAGTGAAATAAAATACATTTTAAAATACTTTAGTATTTTTTAAATCAAAATTCATATTAATTTCACTCAAGTGTAAGGTGTCAACACCTTAAATCTATTTTTGGTAAGCCAAATCTATCCAGTCATGGAAGCGAATTTCTTCAAAACCGTACACAAAATACTTTTATAAGATAAAATGATAATAATACTTTTGTTTACGTTGATATACTTAAAGTATTGTCCATAATAATATGGTAATATGAATTATCGAATGCAATGACTGAATTCGGTACTGGCCTCCAATATTCAATATTAATTCGAATAATGATCCGGATAAAAAATACCACAATATAATACAAACTGCGATGGAAAACAAAATCAAAATACGTATCGATTACCGGTATTGAAGTTAAGCACGCGACACTGCGATACAATCTGCCATTTGAAAATTGTTTGCCTCCAATCTAAACACGAGTTCTATGGCAACTGGTGAATTCAGAAAGCTTTTAGCATAAGCGATTCAAATTCATTTTCATACTATAAAAGGTTGGCCGATTACGTATTGCATATAAATACTTGTATGCCTTAAATCTTTATGAAAATTAGTGTGTATTATGCTTACCATCCAACAAACTAAAAATATATATATAAACAACGTTTTAAACATTGTACACTTGACAAACAGCCAGTGTCTCGAAGGCAAAAGACTCATATTGGCGGGTCATGTTGTTAGGTACGACGAGTCTAAGACTCTCAAAATGGTTATTGAAAGGACTCAAACCCCCAGAAAGATATGTGTAGATAATGACACGGTAGTTGCAGTAAAGCGCAGTGTAAATGACTAGATGGAGAAATCTAGAGATAGACGAGTCTGTAAGGGTCTTAGCAGTCGGCTATAGATTGAAACGGGTTGAAGAGCATGTCATTTTATATTATAATGTTTTATAAAGGATTGAACATAGAGTACTTAATTGAGAAAAATGTACCATATATATATGTAGTGGGTTGTACTGACAATCTGATGGTCGCGAGTATCAATCCCGTAGCCAAAATTAATAACACATGTTTTTTCAGGTACAACAAGAGACCAGGATATAGGACAAGATTAGTTGTGCTAATAATTGATAAATACATATATATATATATATATTGGTTATCTTCATACTGTGAAAATCCATATACTACATATGATAACATACTCGTATTTATTTTTTATCGTCAATTTGTATCGTACGCCGATTTTATTGAAATAGTGACACTGTTTTGCATACTTTTATACAAATAAATTATGACCGCCTCACTTATTATGACATTTTCAAACTGAATATTTAATCTTCCCAATTGAAAATATTGTAACTAAACTCATTTTGATTCTAAATTTTTACAAAAGTGTATAGAATCGTGTTATTTTTGCAATTAAATACAATTTTTTTAATTTCAACGCATTTCTTTCTGTAAATAATATGTCAATGAAGGAGGATGTAAAAAAAGCAAAACACGTCCAAAAAATGACCATTTTGACCTAATAATGCAGTTTGATGGATTTTCGCACGCTCTAACCGTGGTGTAAAACGAGCTTAGTCATATTTCTTGTACTTTTTTTGTAATATTAAAATGTCACTACATATTAAGTCGACATTGAATATTTTATTACTGGCAATACACATTAAACCGACTAAAGACTATTTAGCTAGTCAGATTAATTATTTATAGGTATATTATTATTTTGGAAAGAAACTCTATATCCTCCTAACATATTATCGTCAAATGCGTGTAAGATACTCAACTTTAAAAATCAATTTTTCTCAAAACTTTATTTTTTTGGCTTAACGCTTTCTGCTAATATACTGACGATATATTATTATTAACTTGTTTTTTTGAAGGTTTTAACATGAGCAGTATAAAAGTCTAAATAATTTAAAATATATTGTGCATCTATTATACCACAGCCAAGATAAGTTAGCGTCATTTATTTTGAAAACAACTTGACACCTGAAAGATAAACTGGTACTGTTTTGTCAATCAATTGTTTATTATAATATCGACGATTCCTCAAAAGTTTGGTTCATTTTAATGAACGAGTATTATTAAGATAATAAAAGTCAATGGTGTCAACACTTGATTGTCATACGTTTTGATTGATTACATAGCCATCTGTCGTCGTTCGCCAATAATAATCGTAAAATATAGAAACTATTATATTTGAAATATTTACTTGTAAAAATCTTTTATTATTGTTTAATGAAGTATTTGTACAATAGCTTTCATGGATCGGTTGACCTTCTCTCCGTAACTAACCAAAAAAATATATTACTAAGTGACATTTTTTATTTTGATTAAATCAATTTTTAAAGATTCAAATTCAACAGTCAAATGTAAATGAGTTTTATTTGTTATTATACTGTAGAATATAAAACTATGTTCATTTCAAAAAAAGTTGGAATATTAAATGTTAAAACCCATTTTCAAGTCAAAGTTGTTAAGGGATAAAGAATAATTTTCCATAAAATGTGAATACATAGTAAGTAGTAATGTTAATTTAAAATCGATTCATTTCGTACATACAATAAATGATATCAGAAAGATAATTCTTTAGGGTCTTCAGTATAATCGAATCAAAAAAAAAAAAACGAAGCGTGTGTGAAAATTGTTTTATTACAAGAACAAGCTCTATTTATGCAAATGATTCATTGACTGTTTTGAATATGATGAAACAGCAAACTTTACAAAATTTCTCGTATTGATTATAATTTTTTATAAGTATAAAATTCGTTATTATATTATTATAATAAGTTATATAATAAAAAATCATATTATTTGATTCGTGAACAAATCTTCAGTAATTACATATGTGTTACGTAGTAATGACCGAAAACTTTTTCAATGTATAAAAAAGTCACTAAATCTATAGGACATGCCATTGGAAGACGAGAAGGTAGCGTATTGCATATATAAATTGTTCAAATTTCGTATGTAACTGTATCAAAATTCATAAAAATATATTTAAATAGTTGGCTAAGCAATTCTCTCATGTTTCAAATTGGGACGGAAATGCTAATTTACAAAAAAATATCTGTATAATATTACTAATTGTCAAAAAATCAAAACCCACAATACAAAAAACAATAATTTATCTCTGTCTTTTCATCGTATGTGTTTATTACTATCTGCTTAGGTCCAATCATTCATCCCACTGTTCAGGAACTTAAACCGTCACAATTATTCACGGTGGACTAGACGAGCCCGTATGATTTTTTCGGACACAAGATGACTATCGCGCTTAGATTATGATGGCGCCATCACTTTGGCACCCCGTCTCGGCATCTGTCCATTTCGAACTTATTCTAGCCTTCGACATTCATGCCTAGCAATAAATCAATGACTGTGATATTCCATACATTTTGGCCTTAATCACCCATGCCAATATACCCATGGTGATATATTATTTTGACAAAAGACAGTGCAATACCACCTATGTGTTTGACGTACAACATATTATCAAAATAAGAAACTATTTCATTATAATTTTATAAGACAGGAATCAACTATATTAAAGTTATTTAAAAATAATGCTTATTTAATATAAAATAATGCAATACAAACATTTGTTTACGATTCAAAGATTTTTTGGTAGTTTGCATGCCAAAATAGTAATTTAGTTTAAATTGAAATAAAATTAAGTTTTCTAGTATATCACATACGTGGTATTGTATAGCCGAATGATCATATTTTGGAGTGTTAGTTGGGTTACATGTCGATCCTCCCATTTTGAGCGATCTTGTTTATTATTTGACAAGTCTTGTCGGGATTATATCAGCGGCGTAACATTATAATAAAAAAAAACAAATGTTCATCAATTGTTAATTATTGTAATTGTTTAACATTACTTCGATGCATTGAAACTTAAAGGTCATATAAGAGTATCCATAGTAGTCGAACTTAATAAAAATAATATAATTTGACATCAGTGATTTTTTGGATTTTATTTGTAATTGATAAATTCAAAAATATCAGAAGGTTAATATTATTTTTTTAAAGATGTCTCAGTGAATTTATATATTATAAATTATTGTTAATAGTGCCTTGTTTTATAAACCCAACCCATAAAACTTGCTATTCATAGTGTAGAAGGAAAATAATTTTGAAAAGAAACCATATTATTATTTTTCGATAAAAATTCATTTTTGTATGTAGTCACGAATCGTGTTACTTGTATTGGAACTCAATATTTGATGGGTATATACATTTTTATACGTTAAATAAATAGTTTTTTTTTAAATTCATAAATGAAACGATTGGTGAATATACGCATTTCGTTTATTGTTATTGTTTAAATATTGAGTAAAAAAAAAAAACCAACAGTTATTTAGAATACAGATATAAAAAAAATGTTCTATGCGGTAAAAATAATGTACGATAATAAAAACATTGAAAAAAGTAAATCAGTTTATTAAGAAGTAAATAAGCCTGGTATAATATATGCATTATATATTTCAGAACACAACTTTATTTTGCTTTAGGAAAAGTTTGAAAATTAATGTAAAAAATAAATACAAATAAATATAATAAATCACTACAAGAAACTTTAGCACGTCACTGAACAAACAACCATGTCACTAATCTTAGAAGATTTCCCTTATATTATACAGATAATGGCTGCAGAAATATTGACCAGTATGCTATTTTGTGACCGGTATAAATTAAGTTGTTAATGATCACCCATTTTTCAAACCAGTGTGTTTACAAAAAAAAACACACACACACACACAAACATTATGTCTGGTTACTTTTAGCTTCGAAATTCAAACTGGAACTAAAATTCATTCATATTTTATAATATGAACATCTTTACTAGAACTACCGGGGTACATTTCTCTCCTCTAGGGTTTTTTTTTATAGGTTTGATTTAGTTTTTGGATTATTATATTTAATGCTCAAATAATTTTAATTGTGCATATTTTTCTATCACAAATTGGCATATATTATTTTATATGACAATTTTAAAGACTTAAACTTTAAAGATTAATATTTAAATATTATACGAAGCCGTTTCTGTAAATTTATTTGAAAATGTTTTCTAATAATACGTTGAGTAGATAGAATTGATTCAAATGAAATGATGAAGACATTTATTGTGAAAAAATAGAATGAATCTTTATCTCAAGATAAATATTTCATATCAAAGATGATTCAAGTGATATCAACGAAATTTTGTGAATATTTTATTTTTTTGAACAGTCGTAGTCAACCTGGGTGATTCGAGCTTTCATGGTGGGCGGTAGAGATTTGTCCGATGCTGAAGCTACTTTCCGCTATCACCATACTAGACAGTTACGAGTACTTTGCAGTTTAACTAAATTAACTTACTGCGGAATCGGTAGGCGGAAAAAAAATACTACCACAAAGATACAAATGTGGGCGGTATGTATAAAAAGGTTGACTATCCCAGATTTAGATATTTCAAATATTCACACATTTGTTTCTAATAAAAAAATGTGAATAAACTTAATAAACTCGATTGAAGAACTCTTTTTTGTGATCAAGATTTGATTGATAATTAATAGAAATATAAATATATAAAGGAGTTGTTTAAATATAGGAAACGTAATGTTTCACATGATTAAAAGAACCTAAAGAACTTACTGTGAAGACATGAGAAAATTGTGTAGTGTAGATAGAACATTAAAAAGATTAAAATCTGATTTTTTTCATCTCCAAACATTCAATTTGCGATATCTCAAAATTATGTTTTTAGTGTTGGTGACTTTAACCTGAGCGGTGGCTATATTTTACGCATTGTTTCTGGTACGGAAACTTTGATTATAGACTGTACGCATTATTCATTTGATATTTTATATTCGTAGGTTCAAATTAATTTTACGTAACTACTGCCATACTTTATTGTAAACATGTATTAGTGCGTCAGTATTTTTGCTATTACGAATTATCGTTAAATATTATATTATACGACTCTACGTTCGCTAAAATATCAGTTTATATATTAGTAAACATATAACATTTTTATAACTTTGTTCAGTGTTTTACAAAAAAAATATGTTATCCAATAAATTATGACAGTTTTTCAGTAAATTGCATGACTAATTCAATAGTGAACACTAATTTTAACAAACAATCAATTTCTTTAACCGCTATTAAAGTTTATATAATAACGTAAAATATATTTTATAAAAAATAGTTTCTTTGTCTTAAATGCACATAAATTAAGTTTTTATCACGGTTATAAGGCGAAAGATGTAATAATGACTTCAAAAAGCAAATATTAATAAAATATTAAAAATAATATATTTATTTGAGTTAACTTTTTTTGAAGATTATGTTATATTGTTTATAAATTACCAATACGTCTAAATCTGAAACCTTCAGGTTAAAAAAAAATACTGGCTATTCATCAGGAAGATAAAGCGGCTGAAATAAGCATGACAGTTAATTCAAACTGTAGTTTTAAAATTCGAATTTTAATTTTCAAAAATGACTGTTCGAACTTTGACAAACAATAATCGTCACGAAGCACGATATATTGTGTGCTTGTAGCGAGGACGTCGCTTTGTCGTCATTTGTGCATTAGGGTTGTTAACCGCAGTATTTGGTGGCTAAATATAAAAACACATTTAATTATTTTAATTGTGATTTTACAACAGAAATAACGGAAATTAAAGATTCTTATTACAATATGCATTTTAGTATTTTTAAAACCAATAAATCATTTATAACTATAAATAGCAGAGTCAAATCCGTAGCTGGTCAGATTTTAACATTGTTTTACGTAGAATGGAGCCGAGACATAAGCTCAAATACTTGATCAAATAATTAACAATTACTTAATACTAATTAAGACAATATTTTTATTCTAAAGATTACATGCCCCGTTAAATATATAGGTGGTAGAAATGTAGTAAAAGAATAATAAATGTATTGATCATATATAAACCATGCTGTTAACCATATCCGCTGCGAAACATAGTATATA
>JAPMAE010009714.1:0-10503 GCA_036584705.1 Rhyacophila sp. 25_7 | reverse complement strand
TGTGAAAATTTTATCTTCCAAAACCCAATATAAACTTATGAAAAAAATAAAAAGCAAAATGTCCATGCATTGGAATATTTCAAATTCGGTTGATTTGCATATAAATGTTTATTTCATTGAAAAATTTATCAGCTAATAAACGCCGTTATTTTTTTCTGTTTGAAACAAAAAATACGATGAAAATAAAGAATCCTAACATAAAAGAAAATTTGACCTTGAAATATAAAATCATCGTTTGCCGAAAATATTGAAGTGTGCTTATATCGCTTTTCGTAACTAGACGCTTAATTTTATGTTTTATGTTATTTGTTGGGCATCCAGCGATATGCTTATTTAAAAGATAGGCCGTAATAGTAAAAATATTTTAGAATTTTTGATCATTACTCGCTCACTGCCATTTTATTCATAAATTTTATGATATCAGTACAAACATTTCTATAAATTATATGTACAATATAATAATGTTTAAAAACGATATTTTCAATACAGCATGTTCATCTCAAAAACAGAAAGCAAAACAAAATATTGAATTGCGCATTCCAATGAAATATTTACTACTGTCGTCATTTACACGTTATTGTGAATTTGATTAACGCAAAGTAATTTTTCAAATAACTTGATATTTTTCTGACTTTTGATGCGCATTTTATATTATTATTATTTGTTTTTTAAAGAAATATCCCTTTTTCACAAAATAAAGAACCGTTAAACTAAAATTGATTATTTATAATTAAAAATAACTCGTATTACAAGTTATATTTATACAAAATGTGTAAGTAGATTTAGCGCAAAATAATTTCATTCATAAAGTTTGTGCATTCAAAAATATTTCCAAAGAAATAAGCAAAGTCCTCTATAAATATAATCATTTCTACGTCTTCGCAGCATAGAATCATTTCATTAATTTATTCTATTTTAAGATTTGCTGATGTTAATTTTAAAGAAAAAAATAGAACGTGAATTTAAAAGAAAACTGTCCTTTTACGCAACCTGCAAAAGTCAAATGTTGCAAAGATATTAAAATATTTTAAAATATAGAATTTTTTTTTAACAAAGGCAATAATTACGTCTACGCAAAGTATTTTGTAATTTATACGTAAATTAAAACGATTATATAGCGAAACGGCTTATTATATAACCAAATTGAAGATAGTAACATATCTCAGTATGCAGTAAGGTTATGCGGTTATTTTTAAAATGATAGGTTTAGACAGAATTCTGTCATGTGAATGAAATTAAAGAAAAAAAAAGAATTTATATAAATGATAAAGAATGAAGTCAAACTAGATGCAAGAGATGCAATTTGCTACGATCTACCAAAATGAAGATGGCGGGAAATTCTTTGCTATTGTTTTGTTTAAGTAAAAAAAAATAGTAAAATTGTATATATAACAAAATTGGGTGACTCGACAAAGCCGCGAAAGAAAAATAAAAATAAGTAAAATGGATATTTATTTATTAATATTACAATATTAAAATGAATAAGATAAAAACATAAACATAAATTAAGAACATGAATGAAAAATAATGAGCAAAGAAAATATTTTTTGTTTTAAGTATATTTATAAAGCAAAAACATTAAAATTATTAAGTGTATGAAAATAAGCAAATAAGTAAAGAAAATTTAAAAAATCTACAACATAAAATAAAAAAATGACACTTTCATAATTCAAATAAATGACAGTTTAAATTTTTAAATAATGTTCCAGTCTTCTTAAATACTTCATATTATCATATAAAGACATTTATATTATTTAATTTAATTGATAATTAAAAATCTTTTGTATGCAGTCGTTTGTGTATTGTTTCGGTCCTTTATTTACAGCAAATTATTTCTTTTCTATAAAAAAAAAACCATTCAATGAAATGAAAATTTCTTTAATAATAAAAAAATACAATAAATTACAATACAAAGGAAATGAATGTGATGCATAACATTGCTGTCCTGATCTAGACTTCGACGGCGACGGACAGCACTTCGAAAGTGTTGATAGCTTTAGATATCTATGGGTGCACTTCACGGAAAAGGGCACTTCGCAAAGAGAACTCGCTATTCGAATAGAACTTGCTAGAGGAGCAACCTTCAAATCCATGCGAAATGTCTGGAACTCACAGCTGTAGTCGGTTAAAGCTAAATTGTACTTGTTAAAAGCTTGCGTACTGATTGGTGCTGCTTTATGGTAGCAAATCATTGGAAACAGATGCCTGCGGAAAGTTTTGGAAGTGTGGTGGTATTACTATACGCAAAATGAGGTGATCAGGGAACAAACCATGCAGCTTCTTATCATATCCAAAGTAAAAATGAGACATTGGATTTGGCTTGGCCATCACCTCTCAACTCTCTTCAACAATTCTCTTCTTCAAGCCAACCAAGTTCCATTATCACGGATGGCCGCTGAATACTGTATACCGGCTGCCATCATAACATGGGAAGATGCAAGAAGACTAGTCATCAATAGGAACTAATGGAGGCAACATGTGTTGTCTATATGCTCCAGCCAAGGGGTATGACAGAGTTTAAGAAGAAAAAGAAAAATATATATAAAATCATATTTTAGACTGATTATTATTTAAAAAGCTTTGCAGATTAATTGAAATTATTCTCAGATCATGGATTGCACGCTTGATTCCGTAGCTTGTAAGATTTTTTTTGGTATTTGTAAACAAAAAGATATTACCCAAAATGGACAAATTAATAATTAAAGTCAATTTCTCATAAAAAATATATGTTACAAAAATTTACCAACTGTGAAAGTTCTACAGGATTAGTCTTAAAACAGATATGGCAAAAATCTTTAGGTAAATAATTACATCACGCCATTTAATTTTCGTATCGAGCGTAATGAATTGAAACTGTTAAATCATTATACATAAATAAAAAATGATGCCGTATAAGAAATAGGTTAATTGGCCGTTACTTGCTTTACATGAATTAAAAATCATTACAAAATATCACGCTTATATTTGCCCTTATTCTCTTAACCATATCCGTTCCGAAACAACACATATGAATCTTCACAAAGTGAAGATTATATTAACAGTTTTTTACGAGTAATAATTGTTAATTATTAGCTCAACCGTTTCAGGTTCGTGTCCTGGCAACAATACAAATGAATAAACATTTCAAAAAAACTTTGAACTCATGACCCCCGCTTGCTAGGCAGACGCGTTATCCGCTAACCTAACGAGGATGACTTATTGAGGTGACTCTTATTAATGGCAGTAAGCTCAAGATTTCTAGGTACTTATGACAAATAAAAAAATCATCAACGTCTGATCGGGATCTAATGATACCAAGTCAAATCATATGTTTGATAATCATTGTAAAGCAACATGTTTAAGAAGATAGCGTTGTATAAGTGGAGAAAAAAGGCCTGTATTTGTATGATGGCGATCGAGTGATTGTAGAAATAAACAAAGTAACGAATATTGTCGTTAAAATCTTTTATATTTCCCATGAATTTTATACATATAATACTTTCAATTATTATTTATATTTAATTTAAATTCGCAACGCATTCACCATGAACCGATTGTCCTTGAACACTTCCACCACCGCGCAAAACAATTACTTGACTTTTCTTAAGCGGATGAAGAAAGTCTTAAAATTAAAACACTCTCTGTTAGTTCTCAAGCGAAGTGACGGAAGAGGTGCCTGGAGCAGTGTTCCTCAAACACCACATAAATGAGGTCAGATATTATATATATTTTACTTTCGGAATTTACACGGTAAGGGACAAAAATAGCACAATAATTTATCAAAAGGATAGTATAATGATATCGACCGTGTTTAGGTAAAAGGAAGTAACCTTCACAGAACAAATTTTACAGGAGGCACAAAAAACGGGTTTCAATGATTTTTCGTCAAAGTCATATTAACACAAACTTGAAGTGCACGATGAACAAAAATTGGTGTTTCATTTTTCTGATCTGATAATTAAGAATGTTATTAAAGAAAAATCATTTAAATTCACGTTTAATGTTTTTTCCATTTCCATATAAACTTAGATCGTTATTTTTTCAAAGACTAAAGCTGATTTTCAATAATAATTCGGCATTTTTGGGTAAATTTCGCTTGATGCAACGTATATTAACGTGTGTATATTGTGATTCTCAAATAAAACTCTTTTAAAAAAATTGATGGTTACGCCCTTTTAACTAAGCAGGGTTAATATAAAAAAACACACTTCTACATTAAATCTTTGTCTGATATGATGAATAAATCTACATATGAAGCAACTAGTGTAAAAAATTTATATTCCATAACACAATATAAACTTATAAAAAAAAAAAAACTGAAATGTTCATGCATTTTAATATTTAAATCTGGCTGATTCCGCGCGCATTAAAATATTTATTTTATTTTAATGTTTATTTGTTATAATTTAAACATAGAATACGATGAAAATAAGGAATCTCAATATAAAACAAAATTTGATCTTCAAACATGAAGACATTGTTTGCCGAAAATATTGAAATGTTCTTATATCGTTTTTTGTAACGAGACGCTTCATATATACCATAAATAAATCAATATGAAAAAAAAATAGTATATTTTTATTGTACTGACGTACTAGTACTGCAGTAATTTTTGAAAATAATTTGCAATTTGGCGCGTTATAACGTCAACAAATATCGTCGTAAGCATTTTTTTGCTGTTAATTCAGATAAATATATTTGTATTGTTGTTTAGCAATCAAAGGATTAAGTTGTTACAAAACAATTCACCAAATTATAAAAAATGAAAAAAAATATCAAAAAAAATATAGTTCAAAAGAAGTGTTAAATATAAAAAAACAAAAAATATTTAGATTTTGATGTTAATGGTAAGATATTAGCGTTTTCAAGCCAACCAAATTCTGTCGTCCAGAAGGCCGTTGAATACTATCTATAAGATGCATTTCACGGAGTTATACGATTTTGGTATGACACCAGAGGATGCAATAAAACTGGCAAGCAGTAGAAACTTGTGTAGAAGTATGTGGTGTCAATTTTTCTTTATATATATATTCTTATAATGATTTAATTTTTGAATGAATGTTCATCATTATTTAAATCACAGCGTGTTTAGAGGCGTGCAATCTAATCAGATGGTTGGATTAGCTCCGTATAAAAGATTGCCGGTTTAGTAAAGAGACTGAAACTTAGTCAGATTCTACTTCGGTTGCAGTAAAAAAGAAAGAGTAAATAAAATATTTTGCTCATACTAGTACTTTGCGACGCGGCGCAATATCAGATATATTTGACGATGGAGTCCGACTAAACTTTCGTGTAATGAATAACTAAATAATTTGTGTTTTTCACTAAGATT
The DNA here is from genome assembly GCA_036584705.1 of Rhyacophila sp. 25_7. Taxonomy (NCBI): domain Eukaryota; kingdom Metazoa; phylum Arthropoda; class Insecta; order Trichoptera; family Rhyacophilidae; genus Rhyacophila; species Rhyacophila sp. 25_7. Next base: position 5,192 of record JAPMAE010009714.1, on the reverse strand, counting down.
GGGCCCAGAAAACCTTTACTATTAACTTTTGACATCTGTCGTATCTAGTTTAACGTTGCTAGCTGCATTCGATCTTCTCTCAATGTAACAGTATCATAATTAATATTGCAGAGAAATGTAAAATTTGTAAGCAATTAAATGTGAAAGGTTTTTAACATAATTTTCCCTATTTCAATACTCGTACTTAGTAAAATATCGGAAAACAGTGATGGTATACTTATAAAAATAATAAAGATATTTGGCATTGTTATACATATAATGACTTTACTCCATCAAACGACTTTTTTACTACTCGAATTAAAGTGAACTAAATATTTTTTATATAAAGTAATAATAATAAAAAAGTAAGTTATTTTTCTATTAGTTGATTCATATCGTAATCATTTTATCAACCTGGTTGCGATTTGCAAACTGATAAATGAGAAACGCTGACATGGAGGATTTGTGGCAAGTCGCCAGCTTCGCCGAGAGGGCAAAAGTATTAGAAACACAGAAAATGTGACGGAAACGGTAAAATCAGGCTTTTATCTAAATGAAAAACCCCCTCGCCACTTGCCGCGTACTATGCACGTTGGTACATGGTTGGGTTTTATTGTACTTTTTTTGCTAGCCAGTATTGTCAGTTTTAAAAATATATTATAAGAGAAAAGTTGTACCCTTTCAGTGAATCAAATGGATTGTGATTAAAGAAATAACAAGGTGGTTCTAGTTTTATTTATTTTCAAATTATAATAATTATATATCCATGTTAAGCTATAAATAAAAGTTATGAGTTGGTAAAGTTTTTTTTAATATTTCTTATACGCAACGAAACACTAAGAGATACAAATTAAAAAAATATCACAATAAACATCTTCTACTAACTCCAATTTAAGCATTTTTAGCCCTGTGTCACGCTCTCATATTGGTTTTCAATCTTTTTACACTCGCGAACTGGTAAAAATAAAGGAATTAATATTGAAATAAAAACGTAAGCCTAAGTATTTCGATAGAAATTGCCATAAATCAGTTATCTGGTCTAAATAACATCACTTTTCTTTATTACGTACATTAAAAAGTATATATTTTTATTATTTAAATGCTTAAAAGACTGAAAAGTGTTTCCAAAAAAAACCGATATCAAATATAGTCAACGTTAATTTTTAATTTTCTTAACTTCTCACGGATCGGCGCCGCTCCATGGACTACTGGATGAAAAATACTGCTCTATCATATACTTTTACCAAATATAATCATTTTCTCTGTCAGAGATTATATAAAAAATTTTTTGTTAAAAATATTCATTAGAGATTACCGACGAAATTGTTTTTTTAACTTTAAAAAAATCTAAAAAAGTACAAACGTTGTTTACTGTCAATACATGAATTTTTAACTATTTCAAGATATGAAGTCTTAAAAAAATTAATAAAGATATTATACTTAGCACACAACACGTCACCCTCAGTAAGCTAGTGGATAGCGCGTCTGCTTACTAAGCAGGAGTTGTCGGTTTAAGTCCCGTAACTAGTTGCAGCTTTTTTCAAATGTGTATTTATTTTTATTTATAACAAGGGTATAAACCCAAAAATAGTTGAGCTATAATTAATTGTTATTACTCGTAATAAACGAATGTTAAGAAAATCTTCACACTATGAAAATCTTACATGATTCGTCTCGGAGTAGATAAAGAGTTAAAAAACTATATTTGATTATATATAAGCGGTAAAATAATTTAATTAATCAATAGCAAAAAAGAAAAACAATACAAAACTAATACTAGGAATAAAAACCTATCAGTATTCTGTATTATTTTATAAGTAATATTTAGTTTGTAAGTATTCATGATATGAAATCAATACTTCTATAATGTATTTTGTTTGATATGTCAAAGTATTACTTGTGAAATATATTCAAAATAAGTTTCTCACACTTTTTCTGAAATCAGATTAAAAAACTTCAATTTATTCCAAAGATGTTTAAAAATGACTATGCTTAAACAAAAAAAATAATTTGGTTTAAAATATGCAAACTGTTCAATGTGATACTATTATATTATGAGAGTTAACTTTATAGTCCACGGGGATCATACAAAGGTTCATTATTTTTGATGGAATATAACACGCGCACATAAAATATATACATTATGGCATTAGGTAGATAGGATATAGGTAAATATGAATATATCTTACATTAATGATCGATTTGCAAACCTTATATACTCGTACCTCTGAAGTAATAATTTGCTCAATATACTTATGGATCAGTTTGGAAATTTGGAGAGTAAAATACGATTTTGGTGAATACCAAACCTGTATACTTTTGATATGTTTTGCTTGTTTCTATTAGATTTTGTTAACAGTTCTATATTTTTATATTCTATTAAAGCTGTTTTATTTTATTAAATTTTAATTTTTCTATATAAAAAAGTTTTTGAAGCTTTAGTCAATGTTAATACATTAAACGCGTAATAAAAAGTAAAAATAAAATTATGCTTAATTGTGAATTATAAACACAATATGAACGTATTATTTTCATTTAAAATTATTAGTTTTTTATGTAAATAGTTAGCCATACTTGTATACAGTATATTTTATAACATATAATGAGAACATATGAACAAAAAAAAGCTTTGAAAACTTTCATTTTGCAATTGACATAAATTTAGGTTGATATTGAAATATTATTACTTATACAATATATAATAATTGTTTTCAATAAATTGCTTGTATAAGATCATATGAAAATAATTATTTATCGTTAAAACCTCTATTTTTTGTATTCTTAAAAATATTGTTTTATTTGAGATTATTTGAATACATTTATCTTAATAAAAATATGTTTATCATTTTTCTATATATGATAAAAAATTTAATCTTAAAACTTATAAAACTTTAATAAGTGAGAATGTATTTTAAGAAGTTTTTGAAATTTAGATGTCTCCTTATCCATTTAATTTTCACTAAACTTTTCAGTCTCTGAAAATATCCAAGATCGCCCATTATCAATACGGTTTATGTTCAAGTTTCTTGGATTGGGTAACTTGGCCCGGAACTTTTGATAAAGTTAGTAATGTGAAATGAAAAAAAGTCTTTCTTACCACACTTTATATCACTTACCGCCATCGGCAATGTGGATGCGTAACACTGGACAAAAGTGTCTCAAATAATAGCGATGCTTTTACGGAATTTGAACAGAATCAAATAAATCACTCGGCGTACGTAGAGAAGATTTTTTTCGGCCGCAGGACAAGAAAACTTTTAACGACTTTTATCTCGCGGCTAAAGTTTAATTTTCGAAGATCCTGAAACATACTCCAAACGGACTGCTATTGTATTAGTGTATATATAATTTATGTTTTATTGTATGGGGACGATAAAAATATCACTGCTTCTTACATATATATGGCTTGTGTGGAAATTGCTCGAAATAAAATGCTCAAAAGAAAATTGCTCGAAAATAAAATGATCAATCTATAAATCTAATAAGTGAAGATAAAATAATGAGCACTTTTCAAATTATATTGAAATGGGAATATTTTTACTGATTTTTCACAACTTTTATGGACGGCAAATTGGGTTTTTTAACAATTGCTTAACCCACCACAACCCGAAACGTTTTTACACTCTTTAGAGTATATACAGTGGTGTAAAGAATGTGAAGCACTCCACGAGAAAGTGTTGAGCGTGTCCCAAGAAGAACTTTATAAAACTTTGTTGTAAGTATACTAGAGTGTGCAAAAGATTCTTACTGTCCTCATTTAATAAGTTATCTACTAGGTAAAGTTGATAGGAATGGACCTTCATGTGTTTTAACGATAATCAATTCAAGTATAGTGCTTGTTAAGTAGTAAAGAAATGTGTATCAAAAGTGGGTTAAAACACTATGAAAAACATTGAATTGCCTCAGAAATAGATATTAACAAGCAAAGACGGTGAAAATGTATTCTATAACTATGGTAAAATCTTTTCTATAAAAAATAATATGTTTATTATACTTTATCATTATATGTACCTATGTACAATGGTATGACTATATGGTCATGCAGTCTCTCGTCACATCCAAAGTGAAGATGAGGCTTTAAACTTGGCTTGGTCATGTGTTGAGAATGCCTAAATAGCATCTCAACTGGGCATAATTCTTCTTCAAGCCAACCGGATTCCGTCGTCCCGTGAGGCCGCTGAACACTATATACTGGATGTATTCGGCGGAGTTGCAGGACGCCGGTATGGCATGGGAGGATGCAAGGTGACAATGATTCATGGAGGCAGTATGTGGTGTCATAGCATGGGTAAAAAAGAAGATACTCTGATAAAATCAGAATCTATCAAAACATGTACACTATTTAAAACAAAACCACAATTTAATATACAATTATTATTTTTTTTTAATAATTTTGCAACCCTGTTGATGGTTAAAAACTTTATTTTTTCAGGTGGTTCTCTATTGTGCGAGGCGCTCAAATATGATATGAATTTCATGCCCACGTGCCAGCAACTATACGTCTTGCGCGCGGTAAGAAAATTGCTTCATACGTTATTAAGGTAATATTTTTAAAGGGCCTATGAAAAAACGTCTTGCATGATTTGTTGACGTCTAAATTTCACATAATTAAAATTCATTCTGGCTATTTCTTTAATATAACCGGAATAAGTCTACCTAGAAAAGTACGAAATTATAAGAAAAAACAGAAAGGTGACCGATTTTTGTATACATTTGTTATTAGAGTGTTCTGTGTATAACTCAAAAAATAGATTGTATATCGTCAAAAAGTTGTAGCCGTAGAATATTTAAACTTAGAATTTTTCATATATCAAATAACACTAAGGTTTTTGAGAAATCGGCTGTTCTATTTTATAACCTAGTAACTGACAATTTTTTGAAATTTCGTTTTAATGCATACTGTATATTACTATGTTATAATGCATATTTTAATGTCAATATTTAAATGGGTAAAATTAATTCTTCTAAACCTAGTGAGTGACAATACTTTTCTAGAAAACAACTTCAAAACTAAGTAAGTTAAGAAAAAAATATTAAAACCTAGTAACTAACACTCATTTACTAGGGAATGAAATTGGTTAATGCACATACCGGTTTTGATATTGTTTTCCTGATTAATTTACCGCGATTATTTCTATATATTCTTGTCGATAATTCATCGACCAATTTGGTCGTCCTGAACATTTTGTATTGAAACACTTACTAGGTTTTGA